>NW_024121876.1:9033835-9333312 GCF_016745375.1 Pimephales promelas | reverse complement strand
TGTGTGTGTATTTACATATATACACAATAATTCTACACAGTGCACCCACATATATTATGTAAACAGAAACTTTTATTTTGGATGCGATTAATCGCGATTAATCGTTGACAGCCCTACAAAAAACACAAAATAACTATATTGTGATGTATATGAAATCAAATTTCTCATATTGTGAAATCATTCGGTCATATCGCCCACCACTAGGAGGAACCATTCCGAGGTACAGAAACGAGAAAAGCAACTGCCATCCCACAAATCACTCAGGCCTAACGAGGAACGCAAGATATTAGATGCAGGGGTTAGGAGCGAGATGCCTTTGAGTTATGCGAGAAAAGCAGCAAGCAGGTGTTACTCGGCCTCCTCTAGCCCATAACCTCCAAAGGCATCACAGAGGGACGGGTGTTTCTCCAGGGGTGAGGAAGAGGAGGCGATGTGTGAGGACAGACTCACCGCACTGGGCACCTGGGCCGCTTTGGGTCGTTTTGAGTGGTCCAGAGCAAAGATAGTATACTCAGAGAGAAAAGCAGGCTCTGCTATCATCCCAGCCAGCAGCTGAACGACCCCCCCATACGAGTCAATGCATTAATGACGGGACCAAGGAGTGAAGAGCAATGAGAAAACAACACAATGAGTGAAACGACAGAGCAAAAAGAGCCAGAGCATGAGACAATGACATCTGTGGAAACAGAAAGAGAATTGAGACAGCGGATCCACACTGAGGCTGCAGACTTACACGGTTTGACGTCACTACCAAGGCTGATTTGGTCTTTTTGAATGTGTAGAGTTTCATGATAGCCATTAGTAGAGATATCAAAAAGGTAATTCTAGCCGTCTTGGCACAGAAGAAAATTAGGGCTCAAAAATAAGGATGGGGTCAGAAGCTGCGTTGTCACTTTATCTTACTGTTTTTGATGATGTACATGAGTTTTTGTGTTTCTATTCCTTGTGTCAAATTAAATATTTCACCAAAAGTTTTAACTTTAGTGATAGTCTTGGACTCATATATTTCATTAAAACATATAGGCCCTGTTTCACAGGATCAGGTCTTCAATTAGGGCATTTGAGTAGCTTTTATAAACATGTCTTGGCACTGATATATTTTAGATATGTTGCTTTTAGTTAAAACAGCTCAAATGTGCAATTTAGACTAGTTTAAGCGTTGCCTGTGAAACCGGGGGATAAAATCAGAATATAGTTTAATCTAATAAAAAATAAAATGTATAATAAAATAAAATCTATATTATAAATAAATATAAATCTTTATAAATTAGGGCTGTGCAAAAATGAATTGCGATTAATCGCATCCAAAATAAAAGTCTGTGTTTACATAATATATTTGTGTGTGCTGTATATAATTAATTTGTATATATAAATACACACACATGCATGTATATATTTAAGAAAATGTGTTATTCATATATAAAATATTTATATTTATATAATATAGATTATGTATTTTTATATATATATACAGAATTTAAGCGCAAATAATTCTTAAATATATACATGCATGCATAGGTATTTATTTATACAAAATAATTATATACAGCACACACAAATATATTATGTAAACAGAGACTTTTATTTTGGATGCGATTAATTGCAATTAATTTTTGCACAGCCCTATTAAAAATACAAGCATAGCTATTATATATTTATCTATAAAATACAAATACATATAAATCTTTAGAATAATATATTTATAAATAAATATATTTGTATGAAATGTTTTATTTAAGTTATATATTTTATTATTACTATTAAATGAAATACATATTATATAAAGTAGTTACATTTAAATATTTAGATAATAAAATTCTGACAGACATCAATTTAGGTTATTATATATATTATTGTGACACATTGACAGAATTTTTTTTTTTATTAAAAATTAAAAATCCTTATTGTTGAGCCCTGGAAATGCTGAGATGATGTGGAATTCATTCTGAGATCTGATGGAAATTTCAAAAGGAAATACAAACAGAAAATGTGAGAGAAAAGAGTTCAATCAAACCCTCGGCTCACTGGACGGTTAAACGGTTCACCCGCAACGGTGACGCGCTTCATTCTATTTGAGCTGTGATTCATAAACGAGGACAATAACATCAATAAAGCAAACATTAGTAACTTGACTTTGATGATTAACCCAAAGTTAAACCAAGCAGAGGGTCAGAAATTCCACTAAGGTGTATTCATAATTTATTATTTACCATGTTTAAAGATTCAACCCTCAAAGGGGGTCTAATATCACCGTTCAGAAATGACAAAACTGAATCATCTAGGCTATTATTAGCCCGCATTAGTACAATAATAGCATGCCATGTGTTCACCAACCAGCTGGAGATTATCAAACTGACTTTATATCTCTGCACAACGCTCTCTGTAACAAGAGGAGATCCAGCATTTTTAAATCACAATCTAATTTAAAACAGAATTTAATAACTTAAACCATAAAATTATATTAAATATAAAACCAAGTATCATTTATTTTCAAGAACAATAGCACAAGCACACTTTTCAAGCTAAACTTTTGACATTTCTTAGGTTTAAACTGATACAATATACTGTGTAAACTTACTGTCAAGAAAATACTTTAATTTTAGTATGGGACACATCCCATTAGCAAGGGAAGCCATTAGCAGATCTGAAGGCATTCATTAAATGTATTGTGTCTGTAATCTTGTGAAAAGCATGTGTTATGACGATATTGTGTGTTCTTGTTGAGATCATTTGAGATATTCTGTGCAGAAGAGTTAAAGGACATATCTGGCACGTGGAAGCAGTGGCTGCTCATTTACATGCACTCGTGACCAATGAGAGGAAGGCCTGTTTCCGTTTGTCCGCTTACCTCTCTGTCGTTGGGGGAGGCCGGGGCATCTTGGTACAGGACAGGGGGTTGAGTACGCCTCTCTCCTGAACTCACCTGCGAGACACAGACGTGTGCGTTACACATCAAGACACAATAATCACTAGCAGTGCACCAAAGAAACTATAAAGTCGCCATGAAGTCAAAAATTGACAATTTTGCATTATTTTATTATAAATGATTTATCTGTGCACAACTTCACAATTATTTTTTGTTAAATTCACATGTAATCTTGAATTAAATGAACTTCCCATCTCTCTTCTCCTCTCTGATGACGTGTTTAGCATGAGGGTGGGGCAACCTGTCACTCACATGATCGACCAATAGCAAAACACAACCATCTAATTAATTAATTAATTACACAAAATCAAGCCCTGCCCTACATTTCATCTTGTGCCAATAGCCGTAAGAAAAGACTATCATAACTTCTGTTTCATGCCGACTTTAACCTTGTGTTTTACTGCACTGATTTCAGCATGGACACAAGAGGCCACACACAAAAGAAATTGCATAGTTAAATAGTAAAAACAAGAAAATAATTCTGCATGAAGAAAATGTCCAAACATTTTTTTTTTTCAATTAAAGGGACATTGAGATATTTTGCATTATGATATTATTTATGCAATAAAGCATATTTCCCTCTCATGAAAATCCTCCTACATTTTCTGACAAGTATATACCTATAAATGTATACAGTTTTACAACAACCAATTGATAAGAATTACATTTATCAAATTATGTTTTATGTTTAGGTTTAACTGTGCTTAATTGTTATAGAAATCCTGCAAGTAGAAATAAACTATGTAAAATACTCTGTGAAAAATAATGAAATAAATAGACAAATAGATGGATAAATTAATAGATATTAATATTGAGGTCAAATATGACACTGGCATGTCTTTTTATTATTATTATTTTTATATCATTTTTATTTATAACATTGCTTAATAATTAAACCAGACAGACTTGAATTTCAACCGAAGTATTAGTTTAACCTTTCAGTAGCGCGTCTGTTTAGGGAAACGTGCTCTCGGGTCTGGTTAACAGGTCAGGTTGGTCTGTGGTTCATTAAGTAGTTGAACAAACCAACACCCAAAATCCAAAAAGACTGATCTGATGACCTAAACCTTGTCATTAAATGTCATTATACTAACTATATTACTTATCTGTTATATCATGGTCAATACACAAAAAATACTGGCCGTGCCATTGTACAGGTAACATTGTCACACCCATTTAAAACAACATAATAAAAAGTACAAAAGTATTACCATGCTATTTAGACCATGGCATTATTAGAAGTACCATAAACCATTATTAGAAGTACCATGTATATTTTAAACTACCATAGTATCCTCTGAGTGTCATCATCATAGTGTCATCACCATGGTAATACCATAGCATAATTGAAATACCACGTTAATACCATGATCCATGAATTTGGTTATCATTCAGTGCCATATTAAAACCATCTGATTTTGGTACTGTTTTGTTAGTGTATAACCAATACGCTAGTTTAGTAGTTATTTAAAGAGCTTATATTGTAATTTAAATATATAATACGGTAGTAAGTGTGTTATAATGCATATGTGTATAGTATACTTGATGTTGTGTTTTGTTTTTGTTAGCATACATGCTACATGAGTGAAGTGCTCTGACCTGCGCCTGCGCGCTGCTCCGCTGAGGCGACTGCTCCTCTATCACCTTCTGCTTCAGTTTCTTAAACATCACTCCATGCGATAATTGTCACGTCGGGAAAGATTTTACTGTCCGATTCTCAGTGTAAAAAAACTTGATGTATTTGTGGATGAGAGCAGTGCGCAGATGCAGCTGACGTGGAGGAAAAGAGAACAGCTACGGGTCCCCGAGAGCCTCAGAAAGGACGACCATGAGTCATTGAACTTGTTACTAAGAATATAAACTCAGACAGTGTGAGACTTAAAAGAGATAACATTGATATGTAACAAGCTAATAAACTTTATATACCAGGGTATGTATGTGGTACTGCTGGGTTTTTCAAAGAATACAATAGAAATATTGTGGTTGTTAAAATAAGTCATTAAATAAAAATAGTAAAACTATACTTATTGTCAATTAAACTATGTAATTATATATTATTAGTAAAGATAATAAAACATTTAGAGTTCTGAAGAAGTCTTATTATCAAAATACAATAAAATGTGCATTAAAAAATTATAATGATCATTTATAATTAAAAATACAGATTTTTCTGTTGTATATTATTGAAGACTTACGCTGATTCGACGTGTTAAAATTTCCCCGACGATTAGATTTTATTAAGCTTTTTACACATATTTAGCATTAATGTTGTCTATAGGGTTTATAAAACTGATGAAATAGCCAAACTTCAACAAAAGTGTATAAAAATAGCCAAGTTAATTGAATGATGTGCATATAAACCTCTTAGCAAAATAAAAGTGTATTTTTATTTTATTTAGCATGAATGATCTATTGCTTGTGTTTTTTACTGTGTTTTTGTCGTGTAAAACCACTACTGCACGAACAGACTGAACATTTAACCTTAATTACATTCTTATTCTCATTCTTTATGTACTCGGGCTGTGCTCTTCTACACATCTCACAGGTCAAAAGGTCACAGTGGGCTGATAATCAAACCCTAAAAGGGAAGTTACTGGAGTTTTACACGAGAAAAAGGACTGTCAGTAGAAACTGCATTGTATAATTCACTTCGGAAAGGCATCCGCCTAATGAGCCATGCATATTTGATTACTGTTTGCAGTACAATTAAAAACAACACATTATTTACAGATGAGAAGTATTGAATATTCACATGTGATGTTCAGTGGCTCACTGTTTATTATGCTGTAAAGCATCGGTTTTGCTCTCCATTAAATCTCATTGGCATCTAGGAGATTGAGATATAGAGATCTCAACTGATTTTCCTTCTTTTTGGCTCACAACTCAGTGTTGCACATGGTCTTGGGAAGCTCTAGAGGGCGCTCACTGTAACCATAAAAGCCTTAGTATCTTTGAATAAAGTCTATGGGAACACAATGAAAAAACATTAGGCTGCATCAAGTGTGTCGCCTCTTTAATTCTGTTATAAAATCTTCTGATCGATCACAGTAGGGAAGTTTCTCCCTGCATATCTCTAGTGATTTACAATATAAACCTTCCATGCAATATCAATATTCAAGTTTATAACTTTTTTTTTTTTTTTACATTTAAACGTCCTCTCCAGACTCGTACCTCATTGCATATACTTTTTGTATTTTTTTTTTCCTGTAAATTATATTATTCTTCTGTAATGTCTGTGTTTATGTGAAGACTGGAAGCATCTGTTACCAAACCAAATTTGTGCATGAGCCATGCAGTGAAAATCTTTTCTGATTTTGGTTACGGCCCTGTATTACATTATAAGAAAACAGTCCCTTGTTCCAAAACTACAGGACAGTTTTGGAAGTAGTGTGTTTTGCATAGATAACCTGAGTTTGATTAGTCAGATAATGCATGCGCATCCGTGTGGAGATCTGTGCCAGCATCATGAGCAATCAATGATCATCAGCAGGTTTCAAATCTATACCCTTCATCACTGCTAATGTCATCACTGGCCGTACACAGAAAACCATCCATCAATGTCTGCATGCTCAGAATGCTGCATCCAGGAAAACTAGATTTAATATCCTACATAATGTTATTTTCTATGTAACAAATGTTTCGACAACAGATTTTATATAGCATGTTTAATGTAATGTAAATACAGTCTATTATGGAAGTTGAAAGCTGTTGAAAGAGAATGTGGATATCTACCTTAAGTTAACCTACTAAAAATAAATAAAAACACTAACATTTCAACCATGCATTCATCAGTTACACTATAGTAGTATATTCATGTTAGTCATATGTTATAGTCATTCTATCATTATTTTGTTTAATAGTAATCCATGCACTGTAAAAACCAATTAGTTCAGTTTACTTAATTTTATTATGCAAACCCGTTGCCTTAATTTCATTAAGTATGCAAAACTTAATTGCGTCAAGTTAATCTTACTTAATCCATTAAAGTTTTGTCAACTTAATTCAGTCTGTGATCTGAGGAAGTGTACTCCCAGAGTGCATTGCGGCATGAATAAATTAATTGCTTTGTTTTTCTATTTTTGGCTTTATTTTACCATTACAATTTTATTTGCTATCGTTATTGGGGTTATACTTACAAGAGACCGCAAAAAAAAAATGAAACTCAAACCTAATGTTTACAAGGTTTTTCTGAGTAACGAAGGCATAGCATGTAAACAGTAGGCTAGATGACTAAGAAATTTTAAGTTCAACAAATTATTGGACATTAAGTAAAGTTAACAAAAAAAAAATTGTTAGATTTTACAATGGGCTTTTTTGACTTAATTGGACATGAAGGAAAATAATATGATTGAAACATAACACAAGCCGGCCTCAAACTCGTGTCACTCATGTGCATTAACTGCGCATCAGCACGTCAGCTTTACTTAACTCAACCTTCTTCTATTTGACCCTTTATATTCAAAGAATTAAATCACCATGTCAAATAACATCCGTCCTCAGGAAACTGCAGGGCATCACGCATCTTCACTGCATTATAGTTACATGATGTGATTTCTGTGAGTGACATAAGCCTCTGAGCCTTGAGATGTGATCATGTGACATCACTGCTTCTCAGAGGTGCCACAGCTGTGTTATTGGTTTGTGTAAAACCCCTCGCACTGGGTCTAATAACACACAGGTTCATTAAACTTCCTGCAGATTTGTGTCAGAAATCTGATAAATGCAGCACTCACAGAGAGATTAGGAGAGCATCATGGCCACCATCTACATGCAATGTTTGCGTATCATCCAGTCAGAGAGGAAGTAAGGCGTAAATTATGTGTAAATAGTGCAAGTTTCACATAAACAAGTTTAATACAGGAAAGCGGCCAAATACATACAGTGCAAATTCAATACAATTGTGTTAACCCACATTCTAAGTGAGGAAGGAAGCAAGTATCGTCCCCCATATCTGACCCGATTTTAAATCTGAACTAAATGTGATTGAAGTAGCCTAAACCTTCGAAACAAGCACGACAAACGTCATCCATTGCATCGCTAGGCGTTTTTCACCCCTCATTAGCACAAAGTCGAACATTCGTGAACTTTTTTTGACATCCTCCCCATGCTATCAATCCCACAACCCCCAGCGCGAGACTCCTGTAGAGAATGAATGGCAAGCGTCTGCTCCTCTCCGCACCAGTGCACGTGCATCGTTAGTCAGATCTGGATGCAAAAACACTTTAATTCCCTCTCCTTTTAAAAAATATCCTTCGTGTGTCCTTAAGGAAGCGGCCTTTCACATTATTCATCACCTTCTCTTCTGAACCCATGAAATATTCATCCAATTCAAAGTGTCAGTTTCAGCAGGGAAAATCTCGAGGTGACTCGTTACTCTGAGGTGAATCGATCGCCCCGCTGTCAGGCGGATGTTCCCGTCGTGCCTGTCGCTGTATGGGGAGAAAACAGGCCAGACCAAGCACACTTTTGTTTCTTACTAAAGCAAGTTTATATTCAGGGTTAGTGATCTAAATAAAAACCCAAATCCAAATATGACAGAGTTAATGTGGCAGAGAGCATGAGCACTTTTGACTATCTAGCACGCAGAACACCTTGGCAACTGCATAGCAACTCCCTAGACCTACCTGCCCATGTAAATAAAGATAATAAATTCTTAGTTTACGAGGATAAGTCAGATAATTGGCAGAGGTAGCCTATTTGTACACCATATATTTATTAATAAAAATGTTGATTTTAAATAAAAAAGTACATTGTCTCTTTAAATTACTTTTAAAAAGTAAAACAAAAATGAATTTAATTAATAAAAAGAAAACACTTTCTCTGCTTCAGTGTATTATCGAAATGAACACACAGTCTACATTAATGGCCATAACATCTAAACAAAACTTAATCATTATGAACAAAAGGACCTCAACATCAAAAAGAATCAATTAGGCTAGGTTATGTTTATTTTTTGACCCAGCACCAATTACATTCATTATTTTGAAACACACACCAGTTGCTCACACCAGGAAAACTCATCTGCAGCATTAAAAAAATGGCAAAGAGAAATGTTCTAATGTACGTGCACTGATCATTTCAGATGTCAAATTAGGATAATTATAATAAATATATATATGAGAAGATGCAGGCCACAGACGTTGCAAAAGCCACTAAACTGTAATATTTATATGATATATAACTATAAATATTTTATTCTGTATATAAATGATGTCAGGTCTAGGAATCGAACAGTGTGGCAGATAATCACAAGAGGCAGACTTAGAAAGAAAAACAGGTAGTCTTTTCTTTCCTGAGCACAAACAGCATTAGAGCTGGGTTGAGCAAGATACAAATCCACACTGGATGATTCAGGCAAGAGTCCAAAAATATCAAACAAAGATTACCAGCAAAGCTGGTCAAAAGGTCTGAGCAAAACTCCAGGTTAGACAAAATGGGAAAACACACAAGCATAGACTAGCAAACTTCATGTCTGCTGGACAGACTGTAAGCCACTAACTTACAGAAACGGCAATATTTATATTATATATAACTATAAATATTTTATACATGCATGCATATAAATAATAAATTTTTCTTAACTATATATACATGCATGTGAGTGTATTTATATATAAAATATATATACACACACATACACGATGTAAACACAAACTTTTATTTTGGATATTGTGGATGATTAATCGTTGCCCAGCATAATTTATAATCTTTCTATAGGCCTATTTCTATTACTGTACTAGGTCTATATTGCATTATTTACATTTAGTTTTCTTATAATATTATTATTGATTTCATCCTTGTGTATGTCTGCACTATGTCTGTTCTTTCCCATGCACCGGAAGCTCCTGTCACAACATTCCTTGAGTGTGTAAACATAGGCCAACTTGCCAATAAAGCTCTTTCTGGTTCTGTCTGTTTCGTTGTTGGATAAATGTTGGCATATAACCTAGTTCTTAGTCATAGTACCTCAATACCAGGTCTGTAATATAATATAATTGTGTTTTTCCAACTTTTCCCTGAAATCATCAAAGTTGTTTTATAGATAAACGAGAAAAAAAAATCTCTATAGAGATTGAGACAACCCTTTTTTTTTTTTTTTTTTTTTGACATGTTTTTAATATGATGAATTTGATGAGGATTTTTGATGAGGTGGTGGGCAATGCTTTTGGGTTGTTCTCCCAAGACTCAGCTGGATGCTTATACTAGGGACAATATTGTAATGTTAAACTTACAAGCGACAGCTTTCTGTGGTAGCAATGCAGGTGATAGGAGACTGTCTATATATTGATAAGACATCCTGTAGGCTAATAGAAGATGAATACATGTATTCATATAGCTGCTAGCACCTTTCACAGACATGTAACGTTAGCTAGTCACACAGCACTTAACTTTAGTGTTTTATTACATTCACTTCTCACCAATGGCACCGAACATTCATGTATACAGATGTCTTTCATCATTAATACAAAGTAGTCCGTTAGTATCCATAACTGACATAATCCACAGCAAAACTTCTGTGAATAGATACCAGCTTTATTCGCATGTGTTTTTTACCGAACTTCAGATAATTCGATTGACAAGTGGATGGAAACATGGCTAATGTCACGGGTGGAAATATTGAACTGTCAACTTGAAAAATAAACTATAGAGGTTTCTAAATTAAACTTTCTATATTCTATACACTTACACGTATGCCCTGAATCCATTTATTATGCATTTACGTGACCTATTCTTCAATATTTAATGTAACATTAACATTATGTTTGAATACATTTATGATGTAAAAGGTTCCTGTTTATGGCTTTATGGTTTTTTAAATACACTGTTTTACATGACAGATTTATCATTAGATTTGTATTCACAAGCAATTTGATTCGATAAATCAATATCGATTCATTTGGATTTTCATTGAATAGCAGCTCTGCTAAATTAATAAATGTAAATAGATCAGGTACTTTACAGGGAACACTCCCAGGGTTAAAAATAACTGATTTGTATACAAACATTTAAATTGCACGTAAGATATAATTTTATATAAGTGTTACACACACACACATATATATATATATATATAAATGTTATATTAATGTTATATAAATATTAATGTTATTTAATGTTAAATAATATAATAATAATAATAATATTACTTTATTCAGGACTCAAAAAGAAAGGTCCATAGTACAAAAAAAAAAAAAAACAGTTACAACAAGCAATAAATAAATATAAAATACAAAGTTCATTACCTTTCATTTGCAATATACAAACAGGTGCGCCAATGTCTCCACAGTCTAGATGTAAACCTAACAGAGCTAAAATTACTATGGGCTAAAGCTTGTATAATCCTGTTTTCAGAGACAGAAATTCTACACATGTATCGAAAAATAAAATTTCTTATTAAGGCAGTACAGGTAGGCACACCAACATTTACAAACATCTGACTGGCACTACTCCATCTTGGTTGTTTTAAAAGCAGTCTCATACCATCGTTATACGCAACAATGTTCTTTTTGCTGTACGACCGCCACAAGTGGGCAGTATATAGAGGTGTACAGAATGCTTTGAATAAAGCTACCTTAACATAAGCAGAACACATGCCAAATTTACGTACCAGCACATTAGCCTGACCATATATCTTACGACACTGTCTATTGATGTCCTTATCATCCGAAAATATAATATAATGTAATATAAGTGTTTTTCCAACTTTTCCTGAAATCATTAAAGTTGTTTTACAGATTACAGACAACCCTATTTTTTATTTTTATTTTTTACATGTTTTTAATATCATGAATATTATATGCCCTGCCCCCTGCCCAGGGATAGCAGATGAAATTTAGCTTTGTAGCTAATTCTGGGGCAGTCAAATAAAGTATGAAAAATAAAATAATTAGTAATTTAAGCACAGTCCACACATTATTTCTCACTTCATTTCAACACAGAAGGTTCTGATTCCATGAACGCATTCCACTCCTAGCTTGATTATGATGTCACAGAGAGCTGCGAGAAAGAAAAAAATCTTGACAGTGTCAACATCTAAATGCACTCAGTTGTTGACGAGCAGGAGTGAGGTAAGTCACAATTCAAGTTTTTCTGTGCAAGTGTCTAAAAACAACTAACATTAGGGCTATTGTGTCACACTTTTCTCAAGTAAATATTTGATCGGGATTATTTTAGAAGTGTTTTGGCGCTCTTTACTGTGGCGCGAGAGATCGCTCAGTCAGTTCAAGCGACAAATTAACCGATCATCTCTTACTACCAAATAAAGCACCAAATAAACATGCACCGACATGCTAAAAGATAACACAATCAATATCATGTCTCATATAATCGATCAATCGAACCGCGGAAAAACCATATGTCTAATTTCGTCGATCAATCAAACCGGTAAAACAGCTTGTTTACAATATTGTCACAGACGTTACTTTTACCTCAGAAATCGCATTCGGTGGAAATATTGAACTGTCAACTTGAAAAATAAACTATAGAGGTTTCTAATGAAACTCTATATATTCTAAATACACTTTCTACATTTATGCACTGAATCCTCACATTTATTATATATTTAACGTTACTTGACCTATTCTTCAATATTTAATGTAACGTTAACGTTATGTTTGAATAAATTTGTGATGTAAAAGGTTCATGTTTATGCCCGTTTTTTTAAAAACACACGACCGATTTATCGATTAGAATTTCTATTCACAAGCTTTCAATTTGATTCAATAAATCAATATCGAATCATTTGGATGTTCATATAGTAGCTCTGCTAAATTAATAGATGTAACGTTAAATAGATCAGGTAACGCTACTTTACAGGGAACACTCGCAAGGTTAGAGCTAAGAACTGATTTGTATACAAACATTTAAATTGCACTTAATACAGTTTTAATAATAACAGTTATAACTATAGACCATTTCACAAGATGTAAACAACACTGGTCCAGAAGCACTTCCTGTTTCAGTTTTTTAACACTACACTAAAAACCAAAAGCTGGGATAAAATACAACCAACAGAACATATAAAACTGAATCAAAAAGTTAAACAAACATCTTTAAGATGTTTTCTTTACATGTGAAATAAAGAAAACAGTTACAAACTGAAACAGGAAGTGCTTCTGGACCAGTGTTTTTTACATCTTGTGAAATGGTCTATTTTATCGAATCAAATAGCAAGCTTTCGAATTGAAATCGAATCGTGAAATGCATCTCAATACCCAGTCCTACTGCTAGCTTGTGAGTGTGGTTTTTCATTCTGAATTTTTTTCTTTTCTCTTTAGAAAATGGTTATCGATATTTTGTGTGACAAAATGCATCGAAAAACTAAAAAGGAGCCGAAGAAAAAGGAGTGTGGCGTGGATATGTCATCTTCTCCGAATGTGGTGGTCTCAGACGCTGTACCTGCAGATCATCCCAAATCTTCCTCCTTCATGAAACGCACATTCAAACCTGTGCGCCGGGCTTTCCGCAGAATACTATCTGTGTTTCTGCCGTGTGTGTCATCCTCTGAGCTGGACGAGTCCACCAACACTCTCACATCCAGCATCGACACACACACTGATGCGACTTCTTCTCTTGCAGTCAGTGGATCCTCTGATCCAGAGCTTGATCTGCTGCCTGCCATCCAGGAGAAAGAAGCCATCAGAGGTATTGCTTTAAACACTCATCTATCTTCCCAACTGTACACTTACTGTAAGCTTGAGTGTGCACAATAAAAACTAAATTATTATCTTCTCACAGATGTTGGTTAGCTTTTTTGCAGACTGTAGTGCTTTTTTATATAACTGTACGTTAAAATATCTCAAATGGTTCGTCCACAGCCTTACCCAAAGAGTTGAGCACCTCCTCCAGCAACAGTGATGGTTATTCCTCGTCTGCAGAATGGGAATTTTCAGATGTGGAGAACATGCGAGGCTGTAGCTCTTCCAGCTCTGTGGGTTATTCCTCCTCCGATGATAGCGTGATGATTGATCAGCTAGCAGAACTTCAGGGAACTGAAGGTTAGAGAAGTTTAAACTGTTACCATATTATTTAAAGCACTATAATTCATTAGTCTAATATGTGGAGCATAATAACTCAAACTGCGTTATGAATCTCGTCACAGATGCAACCGGAGATGAAAACGTCTCTGATGTGGATTTTGACTGGTGAGTGAATACATGTTGTGTGTTGATCTCTATATCAGCACATAATGAATTAATAACCCAGCTATACATATACATTTATATAAAACACAGCTCTTTATATTAAGTTGGATGTACAAGGATGTCCAAACTTATCCACGTACATACAGTGTATACTTGTAAAGCAATATATAACAAATCTCAATTGCCTGATTTATTACATCATTGCAAAATATAAACTATATTATCGCCCAACTAAATGCAACTATAAGCTAATATTTTAATAAATCATGATTTAAAAAAAAAGTTGAGTAGTTGATTTAATGCAGACTATAGTTGAAATCAAACCCACATGGAGAAGCAGAATGTGAACATATTGCTGACGTTTTCACAGCGTTCTCGATGCGCTGGCCACTGCGACGGCTCAGTCTAACGGTCTGTCTCAGGCTGAGATACTGCGGCTCATCCAGTGCAATCCACAGCAGGAGCAGATCGAGGTCGAGCAGCAGAGAGACACGGAGGAGGAGGAGGAGGATGTAAAGCTGCCTGATGTGTCGACAGCATCGCCAGCTAAAATCAAGCACTTGGGGTAAATGTTGGATATGCACAACTAGATCACACATACTCACATATGATGTGCTTTCCACTGACTAACTGAATCCCTCCTGTCACAGTTTTCCTAATTTAGGGAACACCTGTTACATGAACTCCGTGTTGCAGTGCCTCCTCGCTGCTTCCCCGTTCCGGGACGATGTCCTTTCCCAGCGGGAGCACTGGAATGAGGGGACCACGATGCTTAGGTTAGTGATATTTTTGTATCATCGGGATATTATTCATTATTTTATTAAATTTTAGTTATTTTTTTGGTGATTTTTATTAGTGTTTATACAGCTAGTTTTATCCATTTTTTTATTTGGGTTTGTTTGTTATTTTAGTAAACTAAATGAAAAGGACTAATATTACTGTATTAATAATTATTATTTTAATATTCATTATATTGCTTTATCATTTAAATATATTAATAATAATTTTATTTTAACCTTTATTTTATTTCAAAAAACATTTATTTTTAATAGTTATTTTTATATATATATCCTGATTCAGGTATCAACACTGAATTTGTGCAACATTATATTTCAATCTAATTGAAAAATGCAGCAATACTAAAGCAGTTCTTTACTATTTTACTACTCTAGGACACTTACTGACCTGCAGTTGACCAGGCTAACAGGCAATGATGTGAAGCTAAAGGTGAAGCTCTTGTCTGCAGTCAAGCGAGCCATTGAAACTCACCATCCGGAGTTCATGGGAGACCATCAGCAGGTGATGAACCGGATCTACGTATATGCTCAGATCTATTATTGCTCATAAAATAAGTGAAGATTTAACCTCATTGTCCTTCACTCTTACTCCTCTCAGGACGCCCATGAGTTCCTGATGGTCTGTCTGTCCCATTTGAAGGAGGAGGGCGAGTTTCTGCAGCGCATCTGGCCTCAATACACCTGCCCAGTTCGTAACATGGAGTTCAAACTCAACCGCCTGCGCACTTGTGACAGGTATAGTGTTAATTTTACCAGCCATTTTTAAATTTAGTTTCAGTTTTAGTCCAGTTTCAGCATCGCTTGTTAGTTTTTATCACATTTAGTCGACATCATCCCATTTTTATTTAGTCTAGTTTTAGTCGACTATAAGTCGAGCATTTTAGTCTTTATTTTAGTCCAAGAAAACATAATTTTATTCGTTTAGTTTTAGTCAAAAAAAAAAACTGTCAACATTTTAGTCTAGTTTTAGTCAGGACATCATTTTAACCTTTTACTTTTTTGTCAGCAGATAATATTTAACATTTCCTAAAATTATTTCACATTTCAACATTTTCTCTCATCTTTTTGATAAAAAAACACAATTTTAAGGAACACATGCAGACATGGAAGATGTTCTGACAATATTTGCATATTTATTTTGAACATTGTTAAGGTTCAAAGACACAAACACAAATGCTTGCATTAAAACAAATAAAATACACCTGACAAAGGAAACAAATAAATAAAATAAAGTGTATTATGAACTTAACACAAGTGCTGGCTGTTTAAAGCTAGTTCACATAGAATAATAAAATAAATAGATTTGAGGTCAATGTTGTGAAAAAAAAAAAACTCCAACTGATACAACAAAAGTGCTTTCCTGCCAGCTAGTTCACATGGTATATAAAGGTACAGTATTTAAGGTGAAACAAGGCATAGATTGCTAGAACGTATGAAATCTTTTTAACTAATCTTTTTAAAGCGTCTGTCTGCTTTAATCAAATTTAACTGAACCTATAGTTGCCCGGCCAGTATAACATATCTAAGTTAGCATAAATTTAACTTCACATACAATTCTATCAACAACTGGCTACGGTCGCTAAGTGCTAAGAAGCTAACGCAACATAGCCAGCCTGGATACTAAATGCTATGAAAGTTAGCCATCATTAGTTAGTTTATCATCAAAATGTGTCCATATATCACGTCTCTTCTTTCTCCCGAGCCCCGGCCGTGCAAAGCATGTTTTACTTTTAACCTGTCGCCGCCGCCTCACCGTGAATCCAGCTCCTGTCTGCTCCGTGTTGTGTAGGCTACTCTGACTGACTGTGCCCGCCCGCTCCAGGTTTGAACGTGGGTGTGTGTGGCGGAAGAGCTGACGAGGAGGAGGCGGAGGAGGAGACAGGATTTGACAAAACCATATCATATAATAATATGTAATTTTCGTCTCGTCTTTGTTCGTGAACTAAAATGTCCATAGATTTTAGCCCAGTCTTTATTTACCGAACTGCATTTTCGTCTCGTCTTTATTAGTCTACGAAAATTATTTCTGATTTAGTCCCAGTTATTGTTTATTAGTCGGGATTTTAGTCTCGTCTCGTCTAGTTTTCGTTCGGTGAAAAATGTGCGTTGACGAAAATATTTTCGTTTAGTTTTCGTTAACGAAATTAACACTAGACAGGTATCATCTCACATCCACACGTGCACTCGTTTAAGACTCTCGGGCTTATTTATGTGACGCTAATGTTCTGTCGTTTCAGCTGTGGCTTCCAGAGGAGCTTCCTTGAGGATTGCAACCACCTCTTGCTGGTCATCGGGCCTCAGAGAAGAGTCACAGACAGCCTGCAGCAGTACTTCAAAGTGGGTGATGGCACTGATTATATACTAGCAGGAGGATGTAGTTTCTGAAATATCAATTTCTAATAGGCTAATATCAATCTTTCTTTTTTTCTCCAGACATCTTCATTTGAATGCTCCTGCAGCGAGTGTGTCGGCACTACAACCTCAGAGGCCGTGCAATTGATCAACTTTCCACAGTATGAATCGTTGCTAATTAGTCAGTTCGCTGCAGATTAAATCATATACTGTATGCGGTACTTTATAACTTCTGATCATTTGAATCTCTCTCCAGAGTCCTGGTTCTTCTCATCATGCGCTTCGACGTGAGATCCTCGATGTGCAAACTAAAGGATCGACTCGAGGTTCCAGAAGAGTTTACACTGTCCTCTAATACAGGTGTGTGTCAGGTTATCAAACATCACCCGGATCAATCACTCACCTGAATTACTCTAAAAGACAGCGTTAGGAAGATAGTTGAAATGAAAGACAGCATTTAAATGATGTTTAAGCATTGAATATGTACTGAAGAGTTCTCTTATTTTATGCATGATGTTTAACAGAGAGCAGGGAGATAACAGTGATTGAGAGGAAGAAGAGGCCAAATCTACTGCGAAAGAGATGGAAGAACAATAGGGTTGAGCCTGCAAGACCACAGGAAAGATAGAGACAACAATTTAGATAGATAGATAGATAGATAGATAGATAGATAGATAGATAGATAGATAGATAGATAGATAGATAGATAGATAGATAGATACATACATAGATAGATACATAGATACATAGATAGATAGAGACCGACAGACAGATATGCAGACAGATAGAGACTTATAGATAGATAGATAGATAGATAGATAGATAGATAGATAGATAGATAGATAGATAGATAGATAGATAGATAGATGAAAAATTAGGATGCTCATAAACATTTGAAATGCAGCACCATCTAATAATACGTGTTTGTGTTCAACAGGAGGAAGCATCAGATTGCAGGTACAAGCTAGCTGGAGTCGTGTCCCATCTGGGCAGCAGTTTATATTGTGGTAAGTCATGCTTCTAAATTTCCATGTCATGTCATTCGCTCTAAATGTCATGTCTTTCGCTCATTAAGCTTCATACTAAAGTCCCTCTGTCTTGTAGGACACTACATCAGTCACGTACGGGACTTCGGCGGCTCTGGTTGGCTGGAGTGCAATGATGCCAGCATCAAAAAAACCTTCCGGTCAAGTACATCACGCAGCTTTCGGAAGAATGGATACATGCTCTTCTATGTGAAAGGGTAAATAGTAGCACAATACTTAGTGCTCAACTGATGTCCAGTGCACTCAGATGGCATATATTAAGCCGCTGTTGTTTTGTAGTTGAGCAGCAGTGGTTAAAGCAGTCAGGATGAGAAAGTTCCAGTCTCTAAACTCATCTCGAGTTACACCATTACACCATGGGACCTGTCGAGGAACATCCTGTGAAACCAATGATGGAATCATGAAGGCGATGGTCAAGAGCCCTCTTGGTGCACGTGGGTCAGGGGAGACCGGGAAAACAGACGGGGATACAGCATTATTGGCAGCGGCAACAACAGACTTAGACACTGTGGACTCCGAGGACACAGAGGATGAGGTAAAGGGACATGGCAGACGACAGGGCTCAGGATCAGTGCTTGTGTAGCAGACTTCAAATGGTAACCTCCGGACACCACAGAAACACGAGCACACGTTGAATGGGATGGACACGTGCAATTAATTCACCTTTAACAGAGTAGTGAGTCAGTAATTAGTACACAGTCATCGGAAGATCTACTCTCTTACTCCTGCATTGAAAGACGCACGTGAGGAAAATTAAGCTCATTTTAACACGGTAGAAAATCATATTGAATATCAATATGATATAAACTCTTATCAACATTTTGACATCATAAATATAGTGATTACATTACAAGAAAGTAGTAAATGCAAGATAAATATGAGAGAGAAACACTACCTCTGCTTCTCCGAGCGCACGAGCTAGGCATCTGCGTGCGAACGAACGCTTAAGGAAAAGCAATATAACTTCCTTCTGCGTCTCACTAATTAAGGTCCCCGCTACAACAATTGATAGGAACTCCAGATTGGAACTATTGACAATAATACATTTGAAAAAGTTTTGCTATCGTTAACACAGGGTGGCCGCGGGTCATTAAAAAGTATTAAATCAATTTTCCTAAAAATAAGGCCTTAAAAAGTATTAAATTGTCTTAAATTCAGATTGGATAGGTCTCAAATAGGCATGTGCCGGTATCAAATTTTCATGCTGCGGTTAATTGATTGAGCTTTTATCATGGTATACGGTATTATCACGATATTTTAATGAAATTAATATTTTAATGCTCAAGAAAAACAGATGCATTGTGGGTCTCTAAAAAAACCCAACTTACATCACAATATGTAATTGTGATTTTCAAAACATATGGTAACTAAACCGAATTTTTTAAAGTTTAGTGACAACATGTTACAATGTTTATGGTACAATTCAATATTGACTCTTTTGGATAAATATAGGTAGGCCCCAGTCTTTTAATATTTCTCAAGAAAGAAAAAATCTCTCACATAATGCTGTAAACATACAGAGAGAAATTAAATATAATATTTAGCAAAATACTCCTTGCTTTTTTTTTTTTTAATTCAACTAATTTGCTGGTCACTAAATGGCTTTCCTGAGGTAAATGTAACGTTTTGTGACACAACTGTTCTCCTGCAGTGTTACTGACCTTTTTCCGTGTTTGAAAACACTGATTGATTGTTATTATGTATAAGTAAATATACCTTTCGGTAAGTTATACTGTATCTTTAAATGAAAATGAAAGTGACATGATCGGTTTACTTGAACTGAGGAGCAACGAACTGTGATCAGAACCTAAGAGCTGATTTATCAATAACTTTATCAATTTATCAATAACAACTTTCATATCAAAAGTAACTTGCTCTGTCTAGTCTGTCGGTGTCAGTGTCCTCTTTGCTCTGTGATTTTTCTCTGTGGGAGAGCGTGTGAAAAGTGTCAAATGCGTTAAGCGCCTTTCAGACAGGACGCGGAATGCGCAACGCGTGCCGCTTGGTACAACGTTGCCCTTCAGATACAACGCAATTTGCCATTTTACAAATAAAAAGTTGAACTATTTTGAACTTTAACCCCGGCGTGTGTTGGTCGATGCAGGTCGACGCAGCAGCAAAACATCCCTGTGCGTCGCGCGCGTATTCCGCGTCCTGTCTGAAAGTCTCAAGCTGAATGCGTGAGAGTTGGCAGCCCTGCGGGGATAAATCGTCGGGAGCGTTCCGCCATGCTTCTACTCCATGTGAGGATTGTTTACATTAGACTAATGCGCACTGTCGCATGCACACAGTGCTTATGTGGGGATTGTTTACATCAGAGTGCACGCGTGTTTTGCGCAGCACGCAGTGTTTGAGCGGTTGATGCAAAATAAGCTAATGCACGCTCTAAAAGTCTAAATTCGAATCTATTATTTTTCACGGTATTTTGAAGAGCCCGCGATAACAATATCGTGCATATTCATTACCGCGATTTATTGCATTACCGAATACCGGCACATGTCTAGTCTCAAATATGTTAGTCATGTCACCGCAAAGATGCAGGCAAAGGCAATCGTTCTGCCAGCCAGGTCGAATATTTTCTACAATGCGTTACATTGTAATATTTTGCATTAAGCCTTTATTAATATACTTTTTTATTTTTATGATTCTATATTTCATTTCACTCCACTATACTCCACCACAGACGACCGCACGTACGGAAGTGACAATTGGTTATTGTCATTTCACCATATTTTTGAACAGACAGTGTGTTTAAAACTGAAAATATACTGTAATATTTCCAAGTAATTTATATTTCCATCGTAAGTTTGGTCTTAAATTTAATTTAGAAGTGGTATTAAAAAGTCTTAAATTTAAATTGTTTATACCTGTAGCCACCCTGTAACAGTTCAAACAGCATTTCTCTTTGCACATGGTTTAAACTCAAATGACTAAATCAACTTGCTACACTTGCAGTTGCGGGCTCAGGATCAGGACATCCAACCCGGCCCCATCCAAGTGTGACATCAGAAGCTGCCACGCCCATGCCCAAATTGGACACATTCTCGTTAACATTTAAAAACAGGAAGAACTATCGAGAACGAGAAGAGATCAAGAGAAGACTAGAAGACGAAGGTAACTGCGAAACAAAATCAGTAAGTAACATTTAAAAAGAAAGCACGTCGGACAGTTGAATAAAACGGAGTTTGACTCGCCTCGGTAAGATTTACTGTATTTTCCGCACTATAAGGCGAATTTAAAAGCCTTTAATCTTCTCAAAAAACGACAGTGTGCCTTATAATCCGGATCTTCTTATATATAGACCAATTAGTTAACAACGCCCCGCGTTATTAAATTCGCCCGCGAACTCGCGCTCGTCTCCATCTTATGCCTGCTTTGTCACACGGCCAGTTCAACCTCGTATAAATCAAGTTATGTGTGTCTCCCGCTCACGAACGCTCACTCTTTTTTTTATAATTTTATTTGTAGCAGTTTTTTGTACACAAAACATATCCAAATCTCAAAAATGTTTACAGAAAGATTGTTATACATAAAATAAAACTAAACAAACAGCACCCACCGCCCCCCACCCACCCACCCGCCCCCACACCAGACAGAGAGAATAAAAAAAAAAAAATTACACTTTGAATCACTAAATCAAAATTGAAAAAAAAAAATAAATTCATAATAAAATAAAATATAAATTGACAATGGAAAGAGGAACGAACGCTCACTCTTAACAGACACACTGTCCCCGGCGCTACTCGGGCGTCACAGAACGTTCATAAAGCGCTCCCCGTTCATAGTAACCGGGTTGTCTCACTCTCATTCGTAACAGCCAGCTGTTGCTGACGAGCCGCAGGCTGCGAAAGTTACGTGCACGCCCCAGCGCGCTCACACTATTATAAACGCCTCACCAGCTCCGGTGCCGCGCACTATTTAACACACCCTTTAGCACATCTAGTTGATGCATAACGCAAAGTCGCAAACCCAGTCAAACGTGTGACTGCAGTATCTTATGCGCCTCATAATCCGGTGCGCCCTATATATGAAAAATGTTCTAAAATAGGTCATTCATTGAAGGTGCGCCTTAAAGTGCGGAAAATAGGGCAAATAACATGGAAGTCAATACGTTTTGTTTTGGATCACGAGTAGTAAAGTTATTTTGCAACAGATTGACCACTGACTGTATCTCACAAAATGCACTTAATATTTTTGTTTACCGTTTTATTGGTGCTAATGTGCCTGCCCCTGGTTTAGCTACAGGAAGAAAATATTTACTTGATTTTAATTTATTTTTTCTTGTAATACAAATGTGCCTGGCCTTCATAAAAATGATAGAGTTTCTCTATTTATATATTTATGTCTATACTGACCAAGCACTCTGCCTAATTGGTTTTAGACAGGGCATTTTTTATTTACTTTTAGTATGAATCGGCCTATCAGCAGCAAAGTTCAATAAAATATGCATTTCTCATTGAAGTACCCCCTTCTTTCTTGTGTTTACTATCATTTTCCACAGAATTAAAGCAATTCATGCTAAATTTTAGAAAAATGTAATAATTATCCGATTAGTCGACTAATCGTTTCAATAGTCGGTGACTATTAAAATAGTCGTTAGTTGCAGCCCTAAAACACTGTTTAACATAATACGAATGAGCTGTATGAGAATAAGATGTTGCCTGTTGTAAGCAGCTCTTATCACTTTATTAGTAGTTTGTAATGTTGACTAGCTCCACAATTAGCACGAAAGCCTGCGATATGTAATAATAAATTGTCAAAATATCGACGTAATTCGAATCAATAAGGTTTGATGATGTTGTTTTAGAGCTATGAATTACCTTCAACTTGCATATTTGGTCATTTAACTCCTCTGTGATGTCTCTTAGTGGATTTCGTATCAGTATACTCTCAACTGAGAATTTTATGTATACTACTATACTAAGTGCATTATTATTTCACCAATTTCATGTTGTTTTTTGGATTAAGGGTAAATATAAAAATATATTATTTTAGTGTTTATGTGTGACATTACATCCTGTAAATCTTATTCTGCTTGAAAAAGAATACGAGTTATATTATTGTACATTTATACAGTATTTACTTTTTTCATAGGCAATCATCTGGCTGGGATATCTCCTCACCGGTCTTCCTTTATCATTGCAGGTTAGAGTAGATTATTCATTATTTTTGCACAATGCCCAATGCACCCTTTTGTTACTGATAATTCTGTTACAGTAACACAACAGTGACTGTTCTCTGATAACTATTTCAGTGAAGTGGAAGATTTTAACTGACACATTGACAAACAATTGAGGAAGAAAGAAAGGAGACCATTCAATTGTTGGCTGTTACTTTTACATTTACACATCTGGAGTTTGGAATTACGTCAGTAACATGAATATTCAATTTGACTCTCTCTCTCTCTCTACAACTGTTTAGTGTTAAATCAAAAATATATATTTCAGTTGAACATGTTAAACTCATTTGTATTTCTCTCTCTCTCTCAGAGTTGAAGCCATTCCTGCAGCAACTGGTGGAAAACGGGATCTTTTTGGTGCTTTTGTTCTAGCATAAATAATTTTGTTCTTTTGTATAATATGAATAAATACATATGTAGAGTTTTGCCTTCTGATTTCTGGCCATATCATTTAGTGACTGCATGTGCTGATTCCATCGTTATTTTATCTGATAATGAGCAAATTAGTTAAACTTAAGGAGGTTAATCAATATACAGTTTTATTCAAGAAACTAAGACTCACACCACTTTTCAGTTGATTAAAGATTGACGTACATTTTTAATTTGTTTTGTATAAATTTACATTTTTGTGATGCATTTTGAATAAAAAAAACACATTTTATAAAAACACTCCTGAGATTAAATGTCTTTCAAACTATGTATGTACGTGCAAACTAAAACAAGGGTCCTGTAACCGGGGTTTTGTGCAGGGATTTATAGTATAGTGAATGTATTGCTTTGGTTATTTTAACAAAAAGTTATCACACTTGCTTAAATGGGTCATTTTAGAACCATATGTGTAAACTTGATGTATTAACACAAAATATTGCATTAAAAAATTCATTTGTGACCAAGATATTTTGAACTATGATGATATTTTGATATGTTAAACTCATAAAACCTGTACAGAAGAGGAAGCGAGAGATGAACTGTTTTTGTATGTATTAGAACATTGTGCAAAAGTTCATTTATTTCAGTAATTCAACATAGCTATATGCTGTAATAATCACATTTATAACACATAAAGGCTTGAAATATCTCACTTTGCATATAATGACTAATGAGTATATTATATATTAGTATCAGCTTTTAGTTGAATTACTGAAATAAATTAACTTTTGCACGATATTCAAATTTTTCAAGTTTCACCATATTGGTTCTTTAATTTAAGGTTTACATAAATTCCATTCTGCTGTTCTATTATTTGATTTCAAAGTAATTTGCTCTAACAGGCATTAACAGGTGAATTCTTAATTTGTAAAAATGCAATATTTCTATAACCACAGAAAGAAATGTTTAAAAAAAATTGTTTTTTTTTAAAATTATTTTTAGAAGGGATAACTATAAGTGCAGTTTGGATCCCATATAATTGTTTCAATGTGTTACTTACAGTACTTGCATTTTTCTGCGATAACTTTTTTTTTTAAATCCTTTTTTTTTTTTCCAGTGTATATGATAAAGTTTCTCGGCTAAAGTCTCGTTGAAAGTGAACCATGCTTTCTGCTGGCTTCTCAACCTCTAATTTTACACAGAATATCTTTAAACACCTACACACTCTCTCTTCAGCCGCGGAGAGGAAATGTTCCTAGCTAGCATTAGCATTTTCCCTTCATCGAGTCAGATGTGCGGGAGAAATGAGTGATGCCTTACAGCGATGTAAACAGCGGAGGCATGATGGAGTCCCTTCGTTACCCTCACCAGACCTGCATTACATATTCAGAAAATACTCGTCTCCCTGTGCATCTGCAATGCAAAAGCGCTTTCATATGAAACCACTGGCGTATTAGAGCACTGGACTTGACTAAAAAAGGCTAATCTTAACAGGGCCTGAAACTCTTTAACAATTAGCCCACATTTTATTTGTCAAGTCGAGAGTGAAGTGAACCTTCAGAAATGTTGTGTTTATTTTTTGTCCAAATACAAATCAAACATTATTATTTATAAATAATGAATTTGTCTATTATTAAAAATAATAATAATAATTTTATAGTAAATAATAAAATTATAGTATTGAAAATGTGATCTAATTATCAATTCTCAATTAGAAGTTCAGGTTATTGGCCTGAAGGGAATATTTATAAATAAGAGCAGTAAATAATACCATGTTAATGATACAGTTACACTAATATAATAATATTAAAAAAACATTGTAGAAAGAAATATATATATATATATAGGGTTATAAAATGATCATATTTATAAAATTGTATATAGGACAATTAAATATATTTTAATATTTAAAAATAATAATAATAATAATAATGCGTATACAGTATATATATATATATATATATATATATATGAAGAGTTCAGATGCAAAAGCCTCTAAATGCCATTTGAAATTTTCTTCTTTAATGATGATTTTTATCAAACTTGTATATTTAAGTTTAGTGATTTCACTTAAATGGCAATGGTAATTACCTATTAATTGTTATTTAAGTGAAATTACTGAACTGAAATATACAAGTTTGATAAAAATCATCATTAAAGAAGAAAATTTCAAATGGCATTTAGAGGCTTTTGCATCTGAACTCTTCATATATATATATATATATATTAGGGCTGTGCAAAAATTAATTGATGTATATAATTATTTTGTATATATAAATACCTATGCATGCATGTATATGTTTAAGAATTATTTGCGCTTAAACTCTGTATATATATATAAATACATAATCTAAATTATATAAACATAAATATTTTATATATGAATAACACATTTTCTTAAATATATACATGCATGTGTGTGTATTTATAAAATAATTATATACAGCACACACAAATATATTATGTAAACACAGACTTTTATTTTGGATGCGATTAATCGCAATTAATTTTTGCACAGCCCTAATATGTATATATCTTGTTTAAGAATGTTTTTTTTTTAAAGACCAAAATATTAAGAACTTTTTTAACAAGAATCAAGGTAATTTTTAATTCATGACTGCATTCAATAAAGTTATTATACATGCATAATTTTAATTGGAAAAATTCGATCTTTTTTTTCCACAATGCCTCAAGTCTGCAGTGTAAATTCAATACGTCGTTTTTTAACCCAGACACATTCTAGCCACAGTGAAATTGGTACACTTAAGCACTAAATCACATTGTTATTTTGTTTATTGCATAGTTGTTATCAGCTCTGTAATATATTTTCAGTGGTCAAAGTTTTTTCATTGTAATATGGGACAGTTGCATGGCAACACTATAGTAACACCATAAATAAACTCCTCTGCATCTCAACAAGTCCTGCTGAAAAATGCATGACGGGTCACGCTTTGACCACAATGCTTGAATCAGAGGCTGGATATATCACACACACACACACACACACACACAAGGCATTACCATAATAAAAAGCTTTTTAGAGCTGACCTATGGCAAGCTCTCATGCATAATTAGGTGCTCTGGAAGAACAGAGCGAGTGAGTTTTTCATACACAAGAAGATTTGCATTAGAGGAATAAAGACAAGCACACACTCTTGCCAAAGCTATTGTTAACTGAGACCTTTCACAAAGCATCTCTTTCCCAGTGGTAGCACTAGATTTAGCGAGATTAAATGCTGTAAATGTGGAATGGATATATGTCTGCTTTGATTATTTAAATTTCGATACTTTTAGTAAACACTAGAGCACTACACACTAGCATAACGTTAACAGAGGACCAGGAACTGAGGAAAACCAAGGGCTTAAATCCACAAGGGAAGATAATCAAAAGAACAGGAACTAGAACTCAGGCAAACAGAACAGGGAAAACCAAACTAAGGGTTTGTTTACATGACAACAATGTACTAAAAATGGAAAAGTTTGCAGTGCATGGCCCCTAAAACGCAACTAAACATAAATAACCCTTGAACACAAAAACAATACAGCGAAAAAGTGCAACTTTTGACCCCATTTAACCCTCTGGGGTTCTTCGTTTAACAGTCACACTCGGGGCCTTCGGGTCAAAATTTCTTTTTTTTTTTTTTTACTTGTTTTTTATAATATTTTTTCTTTTCTTTTTAGGTGTTTTGAGAAAATGTCAAAAATAAAAAAAAATTATAATTAGTATTAATGCAATAATTATGACCAAATTTTCTCCCATTGAATATAATAGAAAAAAATATTGAAAAAAAAAATATTTTAAATTTTTTTTAAAGCTATATTTCATTTTGGAGTCAAGCCTAGGCCTCATAAAAGCAATTTTTGAAATTAGATGGATGCCATTTCGTGGACAAACTGAGCTTTTTAAAAATGCAAAACACATGTATAATCTGAATTTTTTGGTGTGTTTGTGTATAAAGGTGTGTTTGTGTGTGTGTGGATGTGTCTGTTTTGCACTCTTGATGTTTTATAGATTCACCCCTTCACTGTTGTGTGCTTTTTTCCAAGATCGTTGCTGATTTGTAGATTGTACGCACAAAAAAACTCAGTATTTTCACATTTTTGCCAATTTCCCATTCATTTCCTATGCGGGTCATTTTTGACCCGAAGGTCCTGAGTGTGACTATTTTTTTTACGACCACTTAGACTTTTCAAATCGTGTCCCCAATTTTTTGGGGTGTTCATATACAAAGTACCATTAAAGTCACCAAGTTTCGGACCAAGTTTTAAATTTTTTTTTATTTAAACGCTTCAGGTCATTATTGACCCGAAGAACCCCAGAGGGTTAATGGTCTTGCAACAGTAAGAGCACTATTAATGTGCTTTTTGTAATAATAATAAATTAAATAACAAACAATTGGGGAAATTTTCATGTTTTCATTGTTATACAGTAGTGGTATAATCTTTTTATTTATTTATAGACTGAGACTATAATGGATAAACCTAAATTGAATCTGTATTATGGAATTGTCTTGTTTGAATACACTGAACATGAAGCTTTCAATAACTAAACGTCATGCAGCATGTCTTCTCATTAAAGCATTAACACACGCTGATCAATTCCTAGACGCCATCAATATTTCAGAAACTACACCTCGCATGTGCCGAAATAAAGCATCTGTTTCTGATTAAACTCAGCAGATCAACAGATGAATGAGAATCTGCTGGACTGTCAGAAGTCATTTTGCACACACTAATGCTTGTGAAAAGCTGTAAAGTCAGTCATAATTGCAAGCTTTTTAGGGGCATTCAAATGAGATTTTAAAATACATTCAGAGTCAACTATAAACCATTAGCAGTTTGACTTTGTGAGTGACTTTTAAATGTGTATCGGTCCAATTAAAAGGGCCAAAATGACAGTTTGCATTAGTTTTGAACAGAGATGTATAAAGTACTAGAAACCCGGACTTGAGTAAAAGTACAAGTGCTCTATCAAAAAAGTGACTTGAGTAGAAGTTGAAGTGCTCTTTAAGTAGAAGTACTAAAGTATTCAACATTTTTTGTACTTAAGTAGTGAATTTTAATATAAACTACTTGCAATACTTAAGTACTAAAAGTACAAGTATTGTGTTGTGTAATTATTAAAGAAAGCAGTCAAAAGTTTGAACTAGCAATCAAATAAGGCCCTTTGGCGGGATACAAATTTGCTTTGGCGGCCACCAAATTTTTTTTATTGCAGGACAACCCCTGCATTAGTTGTCAATGTGTGCGTCAATCATACCATTACCCTATAAAACTGGCGTGTGATTTAGGCAGCATGAAAGCCAACTTGCAACGAATGATTCGTACAATTTTTATAATTGTAACTAGCAGAATATTAAAAAAAAATATCGAAGTAAAAGTATTAAATTAGTAAAAGTATGAGAAAAAAACAATACTCTAGTAGAGTACAGATACAGCATTTTAGAACTTAAGTAGTTCTGCTTCGTTACTATACATCTCTGGTTTTGAAGCAACTGAAGTAGCAGCACGAACATTTCTTTTTCTTTATTATGGTGAATCTTTACTTTAGTGTTTGCTTTTATATTGAAAGAATGAGGTGGATAGACTAGAAAATGCAATAGTCAAAACAAACATTACACTAATGAAGGACTGGAACTTCATCACCACATACTGAACAGATATATCATGTTTGCTGTGAGTGTTTTTAGGTACATTCTGATGTGACCCTCAACATGTGTTGTCTGTATATATGTTTCTAGCTGATGAGTTAAAGGAGTAGTTCACTTTAAAAAAAACTTTAGCTGATAATTTACTCACCCACGTGTCACCCAAGATGTCCATGTCTTTCTTTCTTCAGTCGAAAAGAAATTAAGGTTTTTAATGAAAACATTCCCGCATTTTCTCCATATAATGGACTTCAATGGGGTCCAAACGGTTCAAGGTCCAAATGAGAGTTTCAGTGCAGCTTCAAAGGGCTTTAAACGACACCAGATGATGAATAAGAGTCTTATCTAGCAAAACGATCACTCATTTAAAAAAAAATAAAAAAGTTTAAGTTTTATAAGCACAAATGCTCGCCTTGCTCTGTTCTGTGATGCGCGTTCGTGACTCTCCTGTTCGAACTCGTTCATCAAAATGAACAAATCATTTTTCGAGTCATGACTCGAAAGGTTCTAGATAAGACCCTTATTCATCGTCTGGTGTCGTTTAAAGCCCTTTGAAGCTGCACTGAAACTCTCATTTGGACCTTGAACCGTTTGGACCCCATTGAAGTCCATTATATGGAGAAAATCCTGGAATGTTTTCATCAAAAACCTTAATTTCTTTTCGACTGAAGAAAAAAAAGACATGGACATCTTGGATGACATGGGGGAGAGTAAATTATCAGCAAAAGTTTTTTTTTTAAAAGTGAACTACTCCTTTAAGGTAACAGGGGTCCAACTATACGTGACTTCACCTGATTTACAGAATTGAACCCCTTTCATGTGTGTTTCTCTGAAGCAAGGTGTATATTATCTGCAGCTCTTCCTGACGAGTGAATGTTTTATCAGCCTGTTTTGGTCGACTGACTGATAATGCTGAGCTCAGGCTCTGAACTGTTTTTCGTTAGTGCTTTGTGTGTGCGTTCAGGACATCGTGATATAACACACACAGACCCACAGACGCCTTTCTTCGACCTGCGAGGTCACACCAGACCTAAATCCACGAATCGGACGACAACTATCTTGACTAATGGCGATATACCCCCATATCTATTCATATGTGTAAAGACTTTATGTTCTCTTAGCCAATCAGGAGTAGCAATGATGTAATGCATGCCCTTGCAAAATGGTATAATTGATGTAAGATTTTGTGTAAAAAAAAGTTTTTTTTCTAACAGTGTTCTTGTAATTGCTATTTACTAGTAAAAAAAAGGTTATGAGACCGTATGCCGCCATCGATCCTCGACACATTTCTGAGCAGAATAAACCAAAATATGAAGAAGGTCTTTATTCTGTAAGTCTGGGGGTACCTAATAAGTCCTCTCTCTAAGCACAAGTGGGCTCTTAAAAATTAAAAGTCCCAGAACTGCTTTATAAGAGGACAACTTCACAGGCAATGACAAAATGTCCCTTGATGCACAAACCACACAGACCTGGATTCAATTTATGTCTAACCTCAGGTGTAATAAACAGTTTCAACCTGCCTTTCCCAAGCGGAAATAGAGGCTTAAACACAAATGGGGTTGCATAATTCATTCTTAGTTTCTGTTTTAAGCATTGCCCAAATCAGATCCCCATTTAGTGCCACAAAGTATATTATAAACCCATCTCGTGACAAACTTAATCTGGCCAATAGTGATTCAATATGGGGAGATACCAAATCCCCTTAAGTTAGTCAAAATACAATTCTGAACCTGGAAATACTTAATAAAACCCACATTAACCCTCAACCTGTTGGGAAAATGTGGCATTGTCTAATTAAATATGCCCTAATGTGCAAAATTTTCCAGAATAGAAATGTAAACATTGGCTGAAGCCAAATTTAAAAATCTTGTCCGCATATTAGGTTTTTACAGGATTTTTTTTATCACACTGTACAAAATGAATATGCTTTATCTAATCAATAGAATTGTGGCAACAGATTACAAGCAATATTATTAATTAAATTTAACAAATTGGAATTGAGTAATAATTAATCACATTATTCCTTAAAATGAGTAAAGTTTACACCAAAAAAAATTAACAAAAATGTCTCACTAACAGACAGACGTCTAAGATTAATTAAGAACTCTTTATTGTATATCGCCAACATTGAAGACACCTGATGTTAACACGCAGAATCACTGAACGAGAAAAACGTAATGTTAAAACAAACACTGATCACCATAATGGTGACTTAAACTTGTTATAGTTTTACTCATTTGAAATGGTTTACTTTTAATTAATTTGATTAATTATTACTCAATTCTAATTTGTTAAATTGAATTAATAATTTTGCTTATAATCTGTTGCCACATTTTTTTTTTGGATTAGATTAAGCATATTCATTTTTTCAGTGCACTCCATTAATCAAAAATTACTGTAAATACAAACATATTTTTTTCCTCTGTGAAATGAATGAAATGTTGTATAATATCAATGTACATTTCTAAAATATCGACTGATTATTAGTATTACTAATGCCTTATTCTGAATGACCTCATTCCACCCAATACGTAAACTTAACAACTACCTTAATAATATTAGGCTAATAATAGTAATTAGGGGTTTATTGAGGCAAAAGTCATAGAGTGAGAATTGGACCCTAAACTAAAGCGTGACCCAAGGAAACAGCCTGTAAAGATATGCATTATAACTGAAATCTACAAGATAGAGTGCAATAAGTGTGTTTTTTCCACTACGAAACACATTATGAAAACGCAAATAGCACAAAATTGCCAAGTGCATGAAAATGTCTACAACAAAACAACACTAAAAATTCCTCTCAAAAAAAACTGCATGATGTACAAGCATAAAGTGAAAGAAACACAACAGAAATATGAAAAGAGACCTGAGCATCGTGCTTGTTCAGCAAAAGGGTATAAAACAATAAAAGTGAATGTCACACAAAGCAACATCACACTAACTCGACTGATGCTGGATGCGAAAAACACAAGGGCTTCTCTTCTCTTCTCTGGTGGCCTGAAATAAAAAGTCTGCTTGAGTTTGTTTATGTGCGTCTCTTGTTTGTGTTCAGCGGCCCGAGGCACGAGAGCCCCATCATTCAAACCTCATGCATTCTCAGCAGAACGCCACACTTCATCAGGACCAGTGATGACAATGAGAAAGCAGAGCATTCTGGGAACACAGGACAATTACTGTACTCTCAAAAGACATCACATAATGACATGTCTCTGTGATCTGCTGATCTCTTGATACTGCATGGCATAGGATCCTCCTTCAGTGCAAGTCTGTGGGATTTTTTGATAGTGAAGGAGCAATTTTAAACGAACACAGTTCCCCTGTTGAATAAATATGTATTTAATTGAATTAGGGTTTAAGTGCAGGGGTTCAGGCTATAAACAATCTCTCGTAGTGAAGGACCTGTTCACACCAAGAACGATAACTGTGTCTTCGTACTATAACTGTACAAATGCACAATATCATTGTTTAGTAGTGAAAGGGGTCTCTTCCTCATGTGCACCATCAACCCGGTCATGCTTTGTGCATGCATGATTAACTCAATAAAACCTACAGTATTTGATATGCGAATTTCCAAAGCCTCTAAATTATCTATGATCAAAACTTTGATGGAAAAACATTCAATATTTCTCCATGAGGTCCACCTGCATTACGTTTTGCACTAATAACATCATAATAATTAGTTCTCCTGACCTTATGGCTCAATCTGTCTCTTTTGAATCTTTGCATGTGCAAAGAGAAGCAAAAATTACTTTTGTATCCTACAAAGTAAAAGTTTCACCTTCATAAATGATTTAGTGCTGCTTAAGCGGTTTAGATCCGTCTGGAAAGATCTCACACAGACAGAAACGGCACAAGCTTTCCACTCCTATTGTTAGATATTCCACTGTTTATGAATAATACCATCACAAAATCCTCAAAAAACAGTTCCTGGTTAGTTCCAAATCAGAACAGCTACACAAACACATCACATCTGGTTACCTAAGCCAAACAAGAAGGGTGAGTTGACCTTTGACCTTTCCTCACACATGTTTAATGTCATGACTGAATCTGAGGGATTCTGTCATCTGTCACCATCACTCACTCTCATCTGTCAGTGATGGCCTTTCTCTTAGTCCTCGCTCAGTTCTGGAGACGAATCTGAGAGCGAGATCTTTATCGCTGAAAATCCAATAAATGTTTCCAGACGCTCCACGAAGCTTCTTTTTCTATTGTGCTTCCGAATTATTCCCGAGGCGAAACAAAAACAAGATGCAGAAATAACTCTTTCTAGTGCAGAATGGCATTGACAACATTGCTGGTGTTACATAGGCTACACAAATGTGTTTCCCCTGATTCCAGTGAGAGAAAGATTTATGTCGTCGGCATATGGAAATGAAAAGTCGTCCTATGTGCTGTCAAAAACAAAAAAAGATGGAGATTTAAGTGCTATAGAGAAAATGCAGAAATGACACATAGATCATCTTCTCCCCTCACGGGAGGGAAATGCCTCTCACGGAGGAATTATGTCTTAAACCACTTCAAATTATGAGCAGCTTGTAGATTGGCAAGCTACAGATTTGATTGGTTGAAGTATTAAGCTTCACTAACAAACAACATACCAGGACACCCTAACAACTGCAAAGCTACTAAACTAAATAGCAAACAACATTCCAGGGCACCCTAGCAACCACTGAGAACACCATAGTAACCACATTGCAACTGCATAGCACCATCCTAGCAACCATCCAGAGGACCATAGCAACTGCTTAGCAAAGCAGTTGAAGTAGTTAGCTTCACTAAAGTTACTAAAAATAGAAAACTGCATAGCAACATCCTAACAAGTGTTTGAAGTTTTGTGAAGTAGTTTGCTTTACAAAAAGCTAGTTTAGAAAAATAATAAGCCACATCCCAGAACACCCAAGCAACTGCAAAGCAACACCCTAGCAACCACCCAGAACACCCAAACAACTGCAAAGCAACACCCTAGCAACCACCCAGAACACCCAAGCAACTGCAAAGCAACACCCTAGCAACCACCCAGAACACCCAAGCAACTGCAAAGCAACACCCTAGCAACCACCCAGAACACCCAAGCAACTGCAAAGCAACACCCTAGCAACCACCCATAACACCCAAGCAACTGCAAAGCAACACCCTAGCAACCACCCAGAACACCCAAGCAACTGCAAAGCAACACCCTAGCAACCACCCATAACACCCAAGTAACTGCAAAGCAACACTCTAGCAACCACCCAGAACACCCAAGCAACTGCAAAGCAACACCCTAGCAACCACCCATAACACCCAAGCAACTGCAAAGCAACACCCTAGCAACCACCCAGAACACCCAAGCAACTCCAAAGCAACACCCTAGCAACCACCCAGAACACCCAAGCAACTGCAAAGCAACACCCTAGCAACCACCCGTAACACCCAAGCAACTGCAAAGCAACACCCTAGCAACCACCCAGAACACCCAAGCAACACCCTAGCAACCACCCAGAACACCCAAGCAACTGCAAAGCAACACCCTAGCAACCACCCATAACACCCAAGCAACTGCAAAGCAACACCCTAGCAACCACCCAGAACACTCAAGAAAGTCATACAGATTTGGAATGCCATGAGAGTTAATAATTGACGACAGATGTTTTCTTGTAATTAAGGTTAGTTTACAATGCAGATATTACAAAGAAAAACATTTTTTTAAACGAATATCATCCAATTATTTAAAAAAAAAAAGCTTTTACAGAACTTTCATAATTACATACTTATTTAAATCAATTATTTGACAAATGACTGAATATGTGGATTAGTTTGAACTGTATATAGACTGTTTGGGGTTTTGCAGAATTTTTCTCCCTGGTTTGAAATCTTTCTAAAATCATATTTCAGTGGACTTTTTTGATCACATGGTTCAAACAGATATTTTATCATATGATATCTGATTGTTTATACTTACATTGACATGGTCAGTTTTGACTTAAAAAAGTAATCATTTTACAAAAAGAAATACTAAATATTGTTCTTGTCACAAAGAATAAGAATATTGACTGTAAATTCAAGCCCAAATCATTTTTGCATGTTTTGAAAGAGAAATGCCATGGTCTGTTAATATTATCATTGTTGATTCTAATTAATGCAAATCCTATTATGGAGTATCATAAATGTCAGCTGATATATTTACTGCTGATTTAGTTGTGTAAGGCACTTTGTAGTTAAGAGTTTATCATTCAAACTAATTTGCATTAAAAACTAATTCCAGTGTCAAACAGCATATTGTAAATCAGGTGTCTTTACACATCTCACCTTCAAGAGGAATATCTGCTCTCGTCAACGCTTGGCATCCTGACTGCGCATGCATATTCATATTCATATTCATCCACAGTTCATCAACTCACACTCCGTCCTAATGTGAGCGCCCGAGGCTGGAGCACAGAAGAACACAGGCCATCCATCAAAGAAATGCTAATCTCTCTGCTGAGGCGTCTTCTGCTGTCTTTACGGGGCAAAGGAGAATACAAAGATGAGGAATGGAGAATTTAACGGATGGAAACTCATGTCAGTGAGAATGGAAAAGTCCAAAATAGTGAAAAAAAAAAATCACATTTTTTTTCATCTGTGACTAAAAAAAGACTGATAATTTGAACATTTCTTATTTGTAATATCAATAATTACAATAATGCAATCAAAGCTCAGCAGACTGAGGGTTTAAAGCTACACTGTGTGATTTTTACCCCCATCTAGTGGTGAAAAGGTATATGACCATCCAGTGAATATTAGTTTCTGTTCCTCTCAATTCCGATTTCGTTTTAACTCCTACGGTGGCCAATGTAGTCCAAGATTAACACGGCTTCCAGTTCGACCTCGTCCATGAGTGTTAACTCAAACGTAAACGCGAAAGGCCAAGCTTATGTCCCTCTTTGGCTAATGTACTTTCAAGATGGAGGGGCAACATGTCGACCCCTTACCCATATGTATTTTCAATGGCATATTATACACTCACGAGAATACTTTATTACTTGAACGAAGTAAATATACATTAATGAGCACATATATTTTTGAAAGAACTAAGTGTTTTTAGCTAAGAATAAACTAAAAGAGTTACACAGTGTAGCTTTAAACAGAGAAATGAAGAAGATTATATTGTGTTTAAAGGTGCGCGCTGTTGAGATCATGTGACCAGCAAATAATACTCACTTTACACACTAAAAGTTGCTGCTTTAAAATTTGAAGTACAATCAACTTGGATGTTTAAGTCATTCAACTCAATGACTTGATTAAAATGAGTTGAATCTTGAAAATTGCTTTACGAGTGAAAGCGATGTAAAAACATATGTTGTTATAACTTATTAATCATATCATTTTTTTTCAGTATACTGGGTTTCCAGAAGGACTTGCTAAAACATTTGGGATACATGGATCTATGATTTGCATGTATGGATGAAATATCCCTTTAATTATTAATGACAGAATGAAATCTGCAATAAAAATATAGGCCTACATAAAAAACAAAATACAAAATAGATGCAAAAATCAAAACCATTTCTGAAAGTAACTAACTAAAAGTAAATGTAATGTAATTTGAAAACTAAAATATAAAAGTATAATAGGCCATCTTCACTGAAAAAGTCTGATTTGACACACTGAAGCTGGAACTGAAAGAGTGTGTGTGTATACACACATGTTCAGTCGCTGGCTGCAATGCATTCCTCTCGGGGAATTAAAGAAGATGCTGTCTGATATCGGCTATTAACTTCACTTAACAGATTTCACAAGTGAGCAGGGAAATGGCTGTCCGAAGGTGTGCGTGAAGAGGAATTACCATACAGATTGGCTCTTTCAATGGTCCATTATGCGCTCAGGTTTCATTATCATGGCAGGTTTCGGCTGTGAAAGGAAACAAATGCCAAAAAAACATTAAATGACACATGCATTAAATCCGCAAAATAGGAGTAAAGCAATGACTTCATGACTTTGCATTCATAACAATTCATTTAATTCATTTCCACCAGCCACATTTATCTCATTCATCATCAAATTATAATCTGTTTGTGCATTAGCATTTATATGTAGACTTCTCTGCTACAGTAAGTGGCATTCAAAACAGAAATGCTGGCTTTTAGCATGATCTGACTACTTTTGGTTTCTGACGTAATCTGTAGACTTTCCACATTAATAATGCCTTTTCAACCCTGGGTTATGAAACAATAATCCAGAGCAGAGGAGCTCTTAAAATGACAGAATACTGGCTATTCATTTTTTAAAAATAAATAATTAAATTAATAAACAGTCAGAAAGAAAAAGGAAAAAATAAGTGCGTCTTTAAACAAACAAATAAACAAATGCATTTAAACAAAGAAAAGAAAAAGGAAAAATAAATATTTTGTTACATAAATAAATAAATAAATAAAAGGAAAAACAGTATCTTTAAACAAATAAATAAATAATTTTAAACAATGAAAATAAAATATTTCTTTAAATGTAAATAATTATTGATTAAATATAAATAAATAGTCAAAAATAAAAAGGAAAATAAGTATTTCTTTAAATACGGGCGAAAAGGGAAAGAAATAAATATTTCTTTAAATTTAAATAATTATTGATGAAATATAAATAAATGAATGATAAGGCAGAATTGAAATATTTTATTGAAATATTTTAAATTTAAATAATTACTAATTAAACTAACAAACAAAGAAATGACAAAAGGAAAGGAAAAATAACAATTTCTTTACATATATAAATGAAAAAGAAAAAGAAAAGAAAAAAATATTTCTTTAACAAACAAACAAATTTAATGGAAATAAAAGACAAAAGTCAAAAGGAAAGTCAAAAAAATATATTTCTTTAAATTTAATAAATAATAGTTATTTTATAAAAAAAAAAATTATATGTCATATCAAAACTTCCTCTTTTACTAAGACATTTGTTCCTAACATTTATTGTTTAAATAAACATATGTAAATGAAACATAGCCTACCGTCTTGTTTGATGGTGGGTATCCTCCCTCGTATGCTCCTGCTCTTCTCCTCATCATCAGTCAGGGTTTAGCAGCAGTTTCACCCTGTCCTGCATCCACCTTCCCATCAGCTCTTCGGTGGCTTAATCCCAGTTCTGTGATCATCAGCATTAGCTTATTGAGGACATCTAACTCGCCTCACATGGAGAGTTTCTTCTTTGATACGCAAAGCCGCTAGCGTGATGAGAATGTACTGACAGGTCTCTGAACAGTGGGACTTCTCCAGATTTAAAGAGCTCGTTGAGTGCCAGCCGGGGCCTAATAATCCACTAACACTTAAAGGACAACTCCGGCGCAAAATGAACCTTTGGTCTAATTACACATTGCTACCTAGTCAACCGTTATCCGAGATTTGTTTTCATGATTGCCGAATGTAAATAGTTTTATTTCTAAAAACAGTTTAGCCTATAACGCTAGTATAATGCTAGTATATAGGGCATAGAGTAATGACAAATAAAAATCGCTTGTTATTACCACCAACAAGGCTCAAAATAGCCCCACACCAACGCAACAGCATAACAAGGGTCCCTACATTCAAACCGAAGCATTGAGAACTTTGTTAGTGTCCAAACAGTTTAATAAGAAGATATTTTATACACACAGTCAACTTCGCGAATACAGGAAGAAGCCATCTTTGAAAATAGTCTCGACCAGTCTATCTACGAGCGCCGATCAAGTGCGCTGAACTGTGCAGAATCTCATATGGTCCGTTGTTTCCAGAAGAAAACACAACACAAACCGTTTATTTGTCTTCAATATGTACACGTAGCCTACTGTTCGCGCTCACATTATCACCTTATTCACATCTCACCACCGCACTTGGATCGGCGTTCGTAGATCGACTGCTCGAGACTATTTTTCCAAGATGGCTTCTTCCTGTATTCGCGAAGTTGACTGTGTGTATAAAATATCTTCTTATTAAACTGTTTGGACACTAACAAAGTTCTCAATGCTTCGGTTTGAATGTAGGGACCCTTGTTATGCTGTTGCGTTGGTGTGGGGCTATTTTGAGCCTTGTTAGTGGTAATAACTATGGAGTTTCCTTTGTGTCTTTTTTATTCAATCAAACATACTGCGTTTGAGAGTAAAGCTAATTATTTTGTAATAAAATAAAATAAAAGAGTGCAAAAAAGTCTTCTAAAGGCTCAAAAATAAAGAAGTTGATAACAAAATTATTTGCAGTGCGTGTACTCTATTGAAAACTTTTTTTTATTTTTTGTGTACTTCAAAAACTTTTCATCAAAACCCCACACATGTTGCTCTCCTTTCTGCTGTATTTTTTGCGGGTGTAAATATTTTGTTTGCGAGTTGAAAAGTTTTGCTTGCGAGTTGAAAAGTTTTGCTTGCGCGTGTTCGCCGTACCGCAGTGGGCGGTCTCTAACAACCATATGAAAGGCCTTTTTCTATTGGTCACCCTCGATTGAAGTGACAGGTTGGCCACGCCCACTACAGTTTCCCACCGCCGCTGCTGCTGCCATCATCATCGTTCGTCGCCAGTCTGTCTGAGGGAAAAGCGAGCGATCTTCTAGAATGGCGAGCAACAGGTCGTTTACTGGGTAAGTAAGACAATTTAATATCATAGTGACAACTGACAAGTGAACTGAATGGTTCTCTCTTCTTATGCTGTCCCATTTTAATAACGTTACGTTGCGTCGGATAGACCAGTCAGTCTGTAGTTAGTGTTACCGATGACTAGATTGTATTAGCCAACACCAAATAGTACCGTGCCGTGTGATTGATTGATGTCCAGTGTTGCTATCTGAGGAGACATACATAATCACATTGGATTTTCTCAGCGTGACGTTAAAGGCCACTATTTTCGATGTCTGTACAGTTAGTTTCTGGAGTAAATACTTAGCTACACGACTTAGTTTGGCCAATGGTTTTTAGACCTTATAATTATAAGATTCCTTCGGTGCACCAGCCCCTTAAAGTCATAGGCACGTTAGTATTTTCACCCAAAAAATAGTTTAAAGTCAGTTATTCATCGGTTATGTTGCTGTAGTGTGTCAGAATTGCGTCACCTTGGAGATGTTGCCACAGCTCTTCTGGATTTAGTCTGTCTCAGTTTTTTCTGTTTCTTCATGTAATCCCAGAAAAAAATCAATGATGGCGAAATCAGATTACCTGTATAGCGGCTGTTGTCAGACTCATTGTGCATAAACACATCTCACTGGATTATTACAATTAATGGCTAAATGCATGTTTGTAAATGTAACACTGATATTTCTATTTTTGAGGGTGAAAATACTCAAGTGCCTAAAACATTTGCACAGTACTGTATGCATGTACTGATATGTGTGTGTGATCATGTGTGTATATTGATCTAGCCACATGGATTGTATTTTTGATTTTCAGTGTATTGCATGTATAGTTATTGTATGTTTTACATTAAATTTGAGTTATTTTCTTTGTCTTATTGGCAGAATTGAAAGCCAACCAGGCAGGTCACAACCGCAGGTAAGCTATTAGCTTATTTCTACAAATTAATCAGTTGGCAGTTTGTTTTGGTCAGTATTACAATACTAGTGATTTGCACCTAAACCTTTTTTCCCCAGTATAACCAACGTGCTGTAACCGAAGCAGCACAACATTTTATGTCCTTGGTGGCCAGAGTTATCCCTGAGGAAAATGCAAGACAGGGTCAGACTCAGAGCCAGATCCAGCAGTCAGTAAGACCTACTGTGGAACATGAAATGACTAGGTAGATAGCAAGCATATTTTAAAAGGACCCATTCAGGTGTTACACAGAATACTCAAACATTCATTTTTTTTTTTTTATAGTGATAAAAGTTCGGCATAGGGTGCAGCAGCTAAAAATAGTATTTCTTGCTACTCAAAATAAACACCAAAAAACACACATTAATAAATGTACCTGTTCTATAATTTTGCAGATCTTTTCCTGGATTTTTTAAAAATGCTGGCAAAAATAAAAGACATCTTGCCAGAAGTCAAAAGGCCAACAGTACCAGCAAAAGCGCAGAAAAACGTTTGATTGTTCTGTGTCTTTGCTGGGCTCTAAATCTGATACAACCCCGTCTATATCTGAAGAGCTGGAGCTTATGCAAGCAGGGCTAGGAAAGAGGACCCTGTCCTTGACATCGGATACAACACATGCAGAGGTGAGGAGCCCGATCCTAAGCAAATGCATATTCTGAATAGCATTATTTGTTGTGTCAGTGTTTTAAGGTTTTTCTTTAACCATAACATAGTTATCAAGTTTGCTGCGGGAAGCGTACTCAAAGAATGAACGATTTGGAAGACAGATGGCTTCTTTTCAAAGCTGCAGGTCTGCTTTTATCATCATTTGGTGTTAAAATTCAGTAATATAAATTAGTCCATTCAGTACAGAAAACATTAATGAATTATACCGTAGAGTTATTCTCTTTTTCAGTTGTTGTATTACCCTCATATAGGTGGGAATGGAAGGAGAAGAATATCTGTAATACCATTGGAGGCAGAGGGGTATACAGGATCAGTGATCAAAAGTGCTTCTAATGGTGGGAAGAACTTGCTGTACGTCGTGCCGTTGCAGGATGAGCTTGTAATGCATCCTTGCTGAATAAAAGTATTAATTTCTTTTAAACAGTAGTGTCTAGTGTGTAATGTTGGAAAATATTTTATTTTAAATTAATACTGAAACAAAATTGTACCTAACTGTTTTCAACATTAATAATGATAAGATTTTTTCTTGAGCATCAAATCATCATATTATACTGATTTCTGAAGGATCATGTGACACTGAAGACTGGAGTAATGTCATGATGCTGAAAATTCAGCTTTACAATCACAAGGAATAAATTACACTTTACATTTACATTGTAATAATATAATAATACTGTTTCTACTGTATTTTGGATCAAATAAATGCAGCCTTGATAAACCAAGATTTTTTTTTTTTTTTAAAGGGCACCTATTATGGAATTTTGAAAATGACCTTGCATGTAGTGTGTAACATAGATCTAAGTGAACAAAAACATCCTGCAAAGTTTTAAATATGAAAGTTCACCGTATACAAAGTTATTGTCTCTCAAAAGCAAGAGTCGACACCGAGTCGCTAATATGAATCGATAGACGAACAAAGCTTTTTCTCTAGCTATATGACGTCACCTCGACAAGTTATTTGAATAAGATACACCCACACTGCACGCGCCGCGCAGACACCAGTGAAACTTGAAAACCTCATGTTGACAACAAGACGCTGTGTTCTGAAGTGTAAATCAAAAGCAAACTTTTTTTTCACTTTTTTTCAGGGACAAGCATGTGAAGAATCAGTGGCTAGAGTTTATATTTACAACTATACCACACAAGTATAGGCCGAACTGCTGTGTTTGCTTTACAAACACAACTGACTGTGTCATCTGACCAATCACCGCAGATTAGCATCACACAAAGGAGTGGTTCAGAAAAATTAGTCGTTGAACGAATCATTTGTGAGTTGGTGAGCAAATCAGGTAAAAATAAATGCATATTATAAGATAACAAAAGTGTTTTTTGTCATTGCATGCATGTAAAGCTGTTGTTGGGGACTCCCAGAACAATATTACGAACATTTTAAATTCCATAATAGGTGCCCTTTAAAATATAAAACATCTTCTACAGATCCCAAACTTTTGAATGGTATGTGTAATGAGATTTATTTTATTTTATTTTTACTGTCAAATCTCATTGATTTAGTGATAACATCAACATCACAAATAACACAAGACAAACATAAAGCTATGATTAATATTTAATAAAAAAAAAAAAATAAATATTAAATGTATTAAAAATTAACTTATCAGCTTGTGATTAGTATCTATATGGACAAGAGACAAAGGAGCAGGAACAGAGTATGTACGTCTTGCAACGCATGACAGCTGGACCATCCTTGAAATTACCCCTGCACCATCTACACGTTGCAAAGACATCTTAACTCTTTTCCATGTAACACGATGTCCCATTGCTTGTAGAGACCCTTTCACCAGCCTGTATCCAGCATGAGGTGTTCTTGCCTTTATAGATCTAACTTTCTGATCAAGCTCATGATCAGAAATATCAGAATAGTTGCTCCTGACAGACAGATTTTCCTCTTTCATTCGCCTGTATAAGGTTGATCTTGAAATGCCATGCACTTCAGCCAAAGAGGCCAGAGGTAAGTGCAAGCTGAGCAAATTTTGGAGTGTTTCTCTTCGTATGTTTAATCTGGGACGACCCACACTTCCACTCCATTCAGCCACAGCTACATTGTCCAACAATGGAGGGACTGTACTCTGTGAAAGGTAATTGGAGATAACTACATTTAACTGTTCTAGAGCATCCACCACACCCTTGGGTATGTCTATATATGAAGAGTTCAGATGCAAAAGCCTCTAAATGCCATTTGAAATTTTCTTCTTAAATGATGATTTTTATCCAACTTGTATATTTAAGTTGAGTAATTTCACTTATATGGCAATGATAATTACCTATTAATTGTTATTTAAGTGAAATTACTGAACTTAAATATACAAGTTTGATAAAAATCATCAATAAAGAAGAAAATTTCAAATGGCATTTAGAGGCTTTTGCATCTGAACTCTTCATATGATGCTCCAGCTCGAACTGTAACTCCTGACAGCAAACAAAGTGGAGATAATCAAAGTCAATGGGATGCCTATTAACAATTGAACCAATTCTATCCACAGACCTATGCAAAATCTGCCATTGCGTGGTCCTGCAAAGAGAAATAACATTTAAAAACAAAATTAGCTGATGTAACAAATATATAATATTCAGAAGCATGTCTATTTAACTGTATTACTGAGCTTTTGACTAAATCAAAATGTTGCTGTAATGTGTCAGAAGGAAATATCAGTGTTACATTTACAAACATGCATTTAGCCATTAATTGTAATAATCCAGTGAGATGTGTTTATGCACAATGAGTCTGACAACAGCCGCTATACAGGTAATCTGATTTCGCCATCATTGATTTTTTTCTGGGATTACATGAAGAAACAGAAAAAACTGAGACAGACTAAATCCAGAAGAGCTGTGGCAACATCTCCAAGGTGACGCAATTCTGACACACTACAGCAACATAACCGATGAATAACTGACTTTAAACTATTTTTTGGGTGAAAATACTAACGTGCCTATGACTTTAAGGGGCTGGTGCACCGAAGGAATCTTATAATTATAAGGTCTAAAAACCATTGGCCAAACTAAGTCGTGTAGCTAAGTATTTACTCCAGAAACTAACTGTACAGACATCGAAAATAGTGGCCTTTAACGTCACGCTGAGAAAATCCAATGTGATTATGTATGTCTCCTCAGATAGCAACACTGGACATCAATCAATCACACGGCACGGTACTATTTGGTGTTGGCTAATACAATCTAGTCATCGGTAACACTAACTACAGACTGACTGGTCTATCCGACGCAACGTAACGTTATTAAAATGGGACAGCATAAGAAGAGAGAACCATTCAGTTCACTTGTCAGTTGTCACTATGATATTAAATTGTCTTACTTACCCAGTAAACGACCTGTTGCTCGCCATTCTAGAAGATCGCTCGCTTTTCCCTCAGACAGACTGGCGACGAACGATGATGATGGCAGCAGCAGCGGCGGTGGGAAACTGTAGTGGGCGTGGCCAACCTGTCACTTCAATCGAGGGTGACCAATAGAAAAAGGCCTTTCATATGGTTGTTAGAGACCGCCCACTGCGGTACGGTGAACACGCGCAAGCAAAACTTTTCAACTCGCAAGCAAAACTTTTCAACTCGCAAGCAAAACTTTTCAACTCGCAAACAAAATATTTACACCCGCAAAAAATACAGCAGAAAGGAGAGCAACATGTGTGGGGTTTTGATGAAAAGTTTTTGAAGTACACAAAAAATAAAAAAAAGTTTTCAATAGAGTACACGCACTGCAAATAATTTTGTTATCAACTTCTTTATTTTTGAGCCTTTAGAAGACTTTTTTGCACTCTTTTATTTTATTTTATTACAAAATAATTAGCTTTACTCTCAAACGCAGTATGTTTGATTGAATAAAAAAGACACAAAGGAAACTCCATAAATAACAAGCGATTTTTATTTGTCATTACTCTATGCCCTATATACTAGCATTATACTAGCGTTATAGGCTAAACTGTTTTTAGAGATAAAACTATTTACATTCGGCAATCATGAAAACAAATCTCAGATAACGGTTTACTAGGTAACAATGTGTAATTAGACCAAAGGTTCATTTTGCGCCGGAGTTGTCCTTTAAATCAACAGCTAACAGATAGCTTTAGCTCTGGAGAGACTTTCTGTTTTGTAGAAATATCCAAGTCTATTTCTTCAAGACTTGTTCTACCTTACAATAAACGATGAACTTGATACAGGTGAAACATTTCAAAACAAAATACCTTACGTTTATCAAGGTTATTGTCACGTTGTGGGTTTTGACTCTTGTTCCTTGTAACCTGTCGTGTGATTCCCTGATTGTCATGTGATCCTGCCATGTGTCATTTGTTAATCGTCTGATCATTGTTCACGAGTCAAACATGTAACTTTTAGGAATAGAAAAACAGCAGATGAAAAATAAAGTTGTGTGTTCATTTAATGATATTTTATACTGAACAAATCTTGTCAAGTACAAAACAATTTTTCAAATGATGCCACATCCTCTTCACTGTTTCATTTTAAAATTAGTGCTGTCAAACGATTAATCGCATCCAAAATAAAAGTTTGTGTTTACATAATATATGTGGGTGCACTGTGTATAATTATTTTATATATTAATACACACACATGCTTGTATATATTTAAGAAATATTTTCATGTACATGCTGTATATAGATATATATATATAACTTATATTATATATAAATATAAATATGTTATGTATAAGTAATATTTTTTCCTTAAATATAGATGCATGTGTGTGTATTTGTATATATAAAAAATAATTATACACAGTGCACCCACATATATTATGTAAACACAAACTTTTATTTTGGATGCGATTAATCGTGATTAATCGTTTGACAGCCCTATTTAAAATACAATTTTGAGATAAATAAGTGATGTGATGGTGAATCAAAATTCACAAAATATATCAAATATATATATAATATATAATGGAAATAAATGTTTTATAAAAATGTGATTAATAAAATTGTGCTCTATAGTGCTTTTTTTTTTTTTTAATAAATAACTTAATTAAAAATGTAATTAATATGAATGCATTATATTTAATAGCTTGGCACCAAACCAGCTTTGAAGTCCTCTCGCTGATGAACTCTTCTTCTGATTTTTGCCTCATGACTGCCGATGATTTAAAATCATCTTCAGGTCAAAGTTCAGCCAAAAATGAAAGATTTCCTCACCCTCGTGTTGTTCCAAGCCCGCGACTTTATTGTGTGGAGCAGAAAAGTAGATATCCAGCAGAAAGTTCATGCTGATCTTGACCATACAGTGAAAAAAGACAGCTCTAAAACTTCAAGTGTTATAAAAGTAATCCACACAGTTGTGAAGCATCATATTTTTGCAGAAACCATTTTTAACGATTTTTTGATGAATAGAAAGTAGGCTATATTTGCAAAAGCATGGAAGCTTGTTTCTGCCACAGGAAAAAAAAAAGTTTTTGTAATTATATCTCGCAATTTGGACTTTTTTCTCTGAATTATATCACACAATTCTTAGAAAAAAGTCAGAATTGCGAGATATAATCTTGCAATTGCCAGAAAAAAGTCAGAATTGTAAGAGAAAAGGGCGCAATTACCTTTTTTATTTTTATTATGAGGCAGAAAGAAGCTTCCATGTAAAAACAATGTGATCCTGTCATGCAGGCTTTTTCAAAACAAGCTGATTTCAATTATAATAGACCCCTTTCCACAATTCAAAATTGTTTTTTATTCTGAAGGTCAGAAACTAAACTAAAGAGAAACTAAATTACGACTATTACCGTGCATGCAAGGCATCTTGACTAACATAAGTGACCCCTAAAAGACAAGTTTCATGTTTTCATTCGGTGACCATTTAACATCTTTGGAAGTAAAAGTTGATCAAAGATTTCAAAGTGTGCAAATATGTTCCTGCACGCAATTATTTCATTCAACCATGCATTTTCATCATGCAATTACTGGTTTAGTTTTAATTGCAGTTCTGTGGGAACATTGCATTGAGTGGTGATGTTTGTTAGCCTGAAGTAAGCAGATGTTATCTCAGTTTAATGCAAGCCCACAAAAAAGACCTATTGACTAGCAGGCGGTGATTATTCCGGTTGTGTAGGACTGATTGTGATTCGCTGTGGGCTAGTCAACACAGTTCAGCCTCACAGCTTGTTTCTGTGCACGAGGATCACGACCTCAGCTAGTGTAGAAAAACAATTTGTTCAGCGGTGACAGGGAAGATTGGGTGAAAACGCTGCTTCACTTTGAATGAGCATCACCAGGAAGATTGAGGCGAGCGGACAGAACACACACACACCAATGCATCATGTTTTCTGACATGCCATCGCCACACTAGAAGGAGCTCGGAATAACGCCCGTTTCACCCATACTCCGTGTGCAAAAAAAAAATTGTCAGCATTGCGATTATCTTAAACATATGCACGTTTAAACACAATTTAAACAACGTAGGCCCATAATTCCATGCATTATGCCTATATATTAAGTTGCTCACGCTAGTGGTCAAATATGTAACCATGTACTTATATTAAAATCGCAAACATTTTAAATTAAAACTTAAAATTGACAAAAACAGCCGACTTGCATGCCTTTACTTTTGCATTTAAATTTTAATACAATAAATCTTGCATGTCACAACTGGAACGGATCGACGGACTGCATCCGCGTGCAGTGTGAAAGCTCTAACCTATAGAAGCTTGTTTACACCACTGAATAGAAAAAAAAACAATTGTGACTTTTTATCTCACAATTGCGAGATATGAAGTCAGAATTGTGAGAAATAGTCGCAATTGCGAGATTTAGTCTCAATTGTGAGAAATAAAGTCGCAAGTGCAAGAAAAAAAGACAGAATTGAGACTTTATATCTCACAATTCTGACTTTTTTTCTCACAATTGCGACTATATTTCTCATAATTGCGAGTTTACATCTCGCAATTCTGACTTTATAACACATAGGCCTAATTGCGAGTTTATAATCTCGAAATTCTGACATGTTTTCTCAGAATTGTGAGATATAAACTCGAAATTGCGAGTTATCAGGCCAATTCTAAGGGAAAAAAGACTAACTTTTCCCCCTCAGAATATCTCACAATTCTGACTTTACAACATGCAATTCTGACTTTGTATCACGCAATTGTGATTTTATATCAATCAATTCTGACTCTCTATCACTCAGTTCTGACTTTATAACACGCAATTGCAACTTTATATCATGCAATTCTGACTTTATATCTTGCAATTCTGACTTTATAACACGCAATTGCGACTTTATATCAATCAATTCTGACTTTATATCTTGCAATTCTGACTTTATATCTCGCAATTGCGACTGTATATCACGTAATTGTGACTTTATATCTCGCAATTCTGACTTTATAATACAAAATTGTGACTATATCTCGCAATTGCGACGTTATATCACGCAATTCTGACTTAATATCTCGCAATTGCGACTTTATATCACATAATTCTGACTTTATATCTCGCAATTCTGACTTTATAACCTGCAATTGCGACTTTATATCAATCAATTCTGACTTTATATCTTGCAATTCTGACTTTATATCAATCAATTCTGACTTTATATCACGCAATTGAGACTTTATATCACGCAATTCTGACTTTATAACACGCAATTGCGACTTTATATCAATCAATTCTGACTTTATATCTCGCAATTGCGACTTTATATCAATCAATTCTGACTTTATATCTCGCAATTGCGACTTTATATCACGTAATTGTGACTTTATATCTCGCAATTCTGACTTTATAATACAAAATTGTGACTATATCTCGCAATTGCGACGTTATATCACGCAATTCTGACTTTATATCACGCAATTCTGACTTTATATCTCGCAATTGAGACTTTATATCACATAATTCTGACTTTATATCAATCAATTCTGACTTTATATCTCGCAATTGCTACTTTATATCACATAATTCTGACTTTATATCAATCAATTCTGACTTTATATCACGCAATTGAGACTTTTTATCACGCAATTCTGACTTTATCACAAGCAGTTGTGAGAAAAAAAGTCAGAATTGTGAGATAAAAAGTCGCGATTACGTTTTTTATTTTTCATTCTGTGGTGGAAACAAGCTTCCATACTAACCTGTTAACATACGGAAAAAAATACGCACCGCATACGCACGACAATCGGATTATGTGTGAAACGGGTGTAAGAGAACAGTTGCAGTTTCCAAAACTGACAGCCTTTTGAGTTCCACTACTAACAACAACACAAGGACAGCACTGTCATGTCATGGTCAACTATTCCTTTAAATGCTGTCTTTGCAGCTCGGCTTTATGTAGTTTTGCACAGTTTAGTTACTGAAACAAATGTCAAACAACTAGGGGTGGGGAAAAAAATCGATTCTCGATGCATCGCGATGCGGACGTGGACGATCCTGAATCGATTCACAAATTTCAAAAAATCGATTTCAAAAATTTTTTTTTTGATATGTATTTATAGTAACGTAATATTGACGGAACGCGAAAGACGGAACTCTGAAGCGCGGAAGTGCAGTGGCGGGACCGTCTGTGGCGTGCACATAACAGAGATGAGATGGCACGCGAGATCCGAACACTTTCCTTGTTAGGTTAAAAGCTGACGTGTGGAAATATTTTGGCTTCTGAAGTTGAAGGGGGAAAGGAGCTGGACAAGAGCCGCACTAGTTGTACGCTTTGTGGAATAAAACCAACGACGGAAACACGACAAATATGATAAGCCATATGACACCTTTCCAGCCAGAGGAGGAAAAACACTCGGCTGCACCAGTCGTTATATTATTTATTTACTACAAGTATGCTCCTAGTTCAAGCACACATTTATTTTCCTGGTCGTTCGTTGTAATGTTAATAAAATATATTGTGCATTAATTCTTTATGGGTCATTAATTTGTAATTTTAAAGCAAATTATTTATAGTCACACACAAAAGATTTAGATAATCGAACATTATAAATGTCTTGTACTTTAACTTTTGATCAACTTAATTTATCCTTGATGAATAAAAGTATAGATTTCTTTTTTCTTTTGCCCAAAAAATTAAATAAAAATTCTTACCGACTCCAAACATTTGAACGGTATTGTTTAATGTTACAAAAGCTTTCTATTTCAGATAAATGCTGTTCTTTTGAATTTCTAGGTGATTCTCTGAATCGGGTGCCCTTCAAGTCCCCCAAACTTGCTTCAAATATTTTCAATTGAAGGAAATCACAAAATACATTTTAATGCTGTCAATTAATAAAACCAGGTGCATTTGCATTATAATGCAACAAAATTGCTTTTGAAAAAAAAATTAAAGTTAATAAATGTAAAGATAATGAGTTGCCTAAGTAGTAGACAACAAGCATGTTTGCATGTCCTCACTAACCATCATTATATTTTCAATGAATATCAAACAAATAAAAAGTGCAATTAATACCAAAATGTTGCTGCTGCTAATATAATCATAATTTGATCTAGTGTATTTTCGTTTACTGTTGTGAAATGGAAAATCAATAATCGGTAATCGAGAATCGTTAATAATCGAAAATCGACTGTAATCGAATCGGGACTTCAATAATCGTAATCGAATCGAATCGGGAAATCAGACAGATTAACCACCCCTACAAACAACAGAGTGCAACTACTCGCCTCCGTTTGCTGTATCATAAAGATATGAGGAGGAAGAAAAGACAGAGAAATTCTTAGAATAGATTTTAATTTTGTATATGCATGACTCATTAGATTTTAAAATAATTATAAAAGTACAATCATCGTTATAAATGTGCAACTTGCAACCAGAAGTAATTTGCATACAGTAAATCAATGATGCGCCACGATGCAGACAACATGGGACAGGTTTGAGTCTCGAATGAAGACTTCTGAGGACTGATGATCAGGAAACCAGGTCTAGATCACTGATCGTGTCACAATAAAGCACTGATTCTTCACACCACACAACAGTCAACATGAAATCAACCCTATTTTATATATATACTGTATAGGCCTATTCAATTTTTAGAATGAACAAATGTTCATGGTCTCATTATGAATGATTCATAAGTACATGCTATTTCAGTGAAAAATAACGTTTATCTTCGACAAAAACGTCAACATTTCAGATAGAACCAAGATGAACCTGTTGCGTGTTTCATTTAAAGGTCTTTGAATGCCATTTCATGTTGACTTTAACCTTCATTGTAGAAGTATTGAATTATATATGAATCTAATCGGACGGTTTCATACATGCATGTTTCTGAGAGATAGAGAAAGCGAACAGGAGGGATAGATTGAGTAGGCAAACACCTATTCTGCTCTGCTCTTCTTGCATATTGATCTTTCTTAAAATAAAACCATGATGAAAATTCATGTCAACAGTTAAACAGTCTGAGTCACACTTACCACAATTATACTGTAAAATCTGATCCATCTTTTCATTGTACACTGCAAAATACTGTCTGAATCTGCAAAAGGGGAGAGCGTGCATAATTATTAATCTTGCCATCTTTTTATTAAGAAGCATATGCCAACAGTGAGAGATGCATAAAGACTAAGATATACTACAGGTCATTTAGTATCACCATGTTGTTTCATATTTGTTAATACTAAATGACCCTTGCAGACACAAATAATAACCAAACGGCAGCAAATTGAAACCCTTTTGCAATCATCTAACCATACAAGATGGAAGAGATAGAAAATAAAAATACTGGATGGCCAAAAAGATTGACTATTTTACATTTTGCTTAATTACGTCCAATAACAATAATTTTCCCTTGACTGTGAGTGTGAGTGAAGAAATGTGTGTTATAATTGCAGCGGTCACTAAAATTCAGTATGCACACGTAAAGAAACCATTACTATAATTTTCATGTCATTCATGCATTTACCAAAACAATTTGAATCAGAAAGCAGTTGTAATCTAAACCTGGTTTCCACCTTACAACTGAAATTGGGCTTCATATTGCTGTTAAAAACACAAAAGAAGACATGATGGACAGGTTATTTGAGTCTAGGCTACACAAACAAAAAATACAACTGAAATTCCCAGATCTCCCAACTCCTGGGGAAAATGGAGGACTTCAGTTCAGTTAGATCCATTGCAATCAATGGAGATTCATTTTGCAAAATGCAAAAGATTTACTGTACAGAGTAAGTCAGATCTACATTAGTTACATGGTTGAGGAACAAAATAAGGCAGTTGATATCGAGCCATGCATGCATTTTAAGAGAACAAACTGAGTCTTAAATACGTTTATTTGAAATATTTCAAGGTTCCTTCACAAGCTCATATGAAGATTCGTTTTGAGTTGCATTTCCATCTCAAACTCTCTCTTAATCACTCATGCATGCCCAATGATATGTTCAGGTCATGATGTAATGAGCAGTTTTCTACAAATTTGATGTGTCATCGGTATATATTATCATTAACTAAAACTATTCTAGAAAACTTGAAAACGGAAATAAAACATAAATATTAGCTTAAATAGGTTGAGTTGAAGCATTAAAATTACCTGGATAATATAAATAAAAAATCTAGGGCTCAAAAATCGCGATTAATCGCATCCAAAATAAAGTTTGTGTTTACATAATATATGTGGGTGCACTGTGTATAATTATTTTATATATATAAATACATAGAAATATTTGCATGTATATACTGTATAGATTTATATATAATTTATATTATATATAAATATAAATATTTTATTCATAAATAGTATTTTTTTTCTTAAATATACATGCATGTGTGTGTATTTATATATACAAAATAATTAGACACAGTGCACCCACATATATTATGTAAACTTTTATTTTGGATGCGATTAATCGCGATTAATCGTTTGACAGGCCCTAAAAAAATCAAAATGAAATTTTTAAATAAACAAAATTTTACCTAAATAGTGAACTGAAAACGAATAGAAATGACAACAAAAAAATAAACTAATTAAAATAAAAAATAAAAATATATAATAAAAGATAATAAATCATTTGAATAAAAATAATAGTATATATATAACACTATATACGGTATACAGCATGCTTATTATGTTCCAAAAACCAGTATGACCACCTTAAAACGGCACGACTAGCTGGTAACTGGTTTATTGCTGATCCAAGATGATTTTGGACCAGCTAATGACCAAGTTAGATGAGCTAGAAACCAGATACCAGTTTTTACATGATTTATCCCGCTAGAATGTGATTTATCATTTTGTTCGTCCATTTCAAACTCATTTAATCATGTCGTTTGTTCCAACCGAGTCCAACCAACACTGCCAGGTGTGATACATGAACATATTTGTATATAAAAATAGATCTATAAGAGATACAAGTGGCTCTCGTATGGCTTTACCATAGTCGCATGCAAAAAACTATCAGAAGTTTGAACTACCTGAGGTTGTATATTATAAGCAAGAGCCGAAATCTTCAGTCATTTCCCTTTGTAATATGCAAAAAGAATCAGAAATTGTTCTGCTTGACTGTACCGCACTATTTACATTGATGTTTGCGTATAGCTGTGCTGTGTGTGTGTTTGTGCGTTTGTGTGTTGTGAATGCACACTTATAGAGCCAGTTCTGTGCTGATGTGTCTTTCCCTCCCTCCTCAACTCAGGATTTTACACCACACTAGCATTTGTTTCTGCCGGCTACACACACAAATGCTGTACAACAGCTCATTTAGCATCTATTGCAATTCATCAAGCAGGTGCTTGTTTTATTAAAGCAGTTTAAGTTATCATTTGGGGAAGTTCGCAAGGGCAGATTTGCAGTAAGAAAGCAACGGGAAGTCGTTCATTTTCAGTGAGAGTTGGTGATTTGAGACAACATGAGCGAAGAGAGTTAATTAGAGTTCAGTTTTATGCAAAAGAGCAGTAATGCATTGTGACGTTCAGCAAACTGCACATTATGAGGACAAATGAGCTATGAGTGTTTACATGCACAACAAAACATTGATAATTATCAAAAATCTGCTTATTAAAGAAACTGAAACTGCCAACACTCACTTTAAATGAGATTTTGAAACGATCAGGATTCATTACACAGTCACCGCCACGCCGAATAAGCTCACAGAATGTCGATCAAGCCATTTAAATGCACAGCCGAATCGTAATAAGTATGTTAATGAGTGCATGTAAGGTCATGTCCTAAACAGCTCGACATGTTCTTTTAACTGGGAACGTTGCAAAAGGTTAAAGCAAAACCCATTACACCCATTCCACTTTATATACGTAAACACACACACCAGACTTGAGTTGCTTTTCTCAGTTTGTGCATGTCTTGTTTACATTTTCAAGAAAATAATTTCAAAATCTCATTAAAGGAGTAGTTCACTTTAAAAAAAACTTTTGCTGATAATTTACTCACCCCCATGTCATCCAAGATGTCCATGTCTTTCTTTCTTCAGTCGAAAAGAAATTAAGGTTTTTGATGAAAACATTCCAGGATTTTCTCCATATAATGGACTTCAATGGGGTCCAAACGGTTCAAGGTCCAAATGAGAGTTTCAGTGCAGCTTCAAAGGGCTTTAAACGATTTCAGACGATGAATAAGAGTCTTATCAAGCGAAACGATCGCTCATTTGAAAAATAAATAAAAAAGTATAAGTTTTATAAGCACAAATGCTCATCTTAAATCTTTTTTGGTTCGAACTTGTTCATCAAAATGAGCGAATCTTTTTCCGAGTCAATTCGTTCATTTAGTTCGTTGAATCAACCAAATGACACGGAAAAAGATTAGTTCAAAAAAGACACGGAAAAAGATTCGTTCATTTTGATAAACGAGTTCGAACAGGAGAGTCACAAACGCACAGAACAGAGCAAGGCGAGCATTTGAGCTTATAAAACTTAAAATTTGTTATATATATTTATAAATAAGGGATCGTTTCGCTAGACAAGACCGTTATTCATCATCTGGAATCTTTTAAAGACCTTTGAAGCTGCACTGAAACTGTCATTTGGACGTTGAACCGTTTGGACCCCATTGAAGTCCATTATATGGAGAAAAATCCTGGAATGTTTTCATCAAAAACCTTCATTTCTTTTCGACTGAAGAAAGAAAGACATGGACATCTTGGATGACATGGGGGTGAGTAAATTATCAGCTAAAGTTTTTTTTAAAGTGAACTACTCCTTTAAGCTCATGTTGTCTGCGTCAATCAGTGTAGGATTGTGCATGTAAACACATTCATAGTGTCGAACAATATAGCATGCACAAAGCTGGCTTTCTTTCTAAATGGCTATTCAACAACTAAGACTAAGCTTTCTCTGTTGAAAACCTCCATCCTCCCACACTATATTTCCAGGGCAGGTGAAGCAAATATGATCTAAGCGGTCTGTTCCTAACTCTACCGTTGAGGGGTCGAGGATGCTAACGTTCGGTCTGGCAGATCCGCTGGAAGTCTAGTTCTGCGCTGATATTCTCTCTCAGGGCTTCTTCACTTTATTCTCCTTCACTCCATCTCTTCAGCTCCTCCTCTCTCCTCTTTGGGGAACAACAGTTTGGCTTTGAAGTTCTCATTGGTGCATCTCATCCTGTTACTATACCGAATGTAAAACCATTAAACAGTGGCACTTCTTTTCCATGAGATCCCTATTGACAGGAACACCGATTTGAAGGGGTACGGTAAATGAACTCGCTTATACAGCACAAACCTCCTAATCTGCATCCTGTAAAGTCGTCAATTTGCTCTTCTCTTTGACTAATGCTGCATACTAGCTCACATAATATCAGTTCTTGGTGCATGAACAAACTGCACATAACAAGTGAACCTGTGTTGTTGCAACGCTATCTCACGACCAGATCCTACGAATTCATACGAATGATTAAAAAGTGGCTAATTTGTACTAATTCATACGACCTCACTCGTACGAATTCGTACGATTTGTCTAAACCCACGTGATGGTTAGGTTTAGGGGCGGGGTCAGGGGTAGGTCATTCGTACGAATTCATAGTTGGCCAATTCGTAAAATATGTACGATTTAGCAAAAATCTTACTAATTCGTACAAGTGAGGTCTTACGAATTCATACGAATGATTAAAAAGTGGCTAATTTGTACTAATTCATACGACCTCACTCGTACGAATTCGTACGCTTTGTCTAAACCCACGTGATGGTTAAGTTTAGGGGCGGGGTCAGGGGTAGGTCATTCGTACGAATTCATAGTTGGCCAATTCGTAAAATATGTACGATTTAGCAAAAATCGTACTAATTCTTACGAGTGAGGTCGTACGAATTGTTACGAATTAGCCACCTCGTAAAATTTGTACGAATTCCCGTGAGATTTTGAGATCTTGTCCAAAATACAAGTACACACTGAAAAAGTAAGGACTTTTGTTGCAACGCTATCTCAACCAATTCCTACGAATTCATACGAATGATTAAAAAGTGGCTAATGAGTACGAATTCATATGACCTCACTCGTACGAATTCGTATGATTTGTCTAAACCCACGTGATGGTTAGGTTTAGCGGCGGGGTCAGGGATAGGTCATTCGTACGAATTCATGCGAGTAGGCCAATTCGTAAAATATGTACGATTTAGCAAAAATCGTACTAATTCTTACGAGTGAGGTCTTACGAATTGTTACGAATTAGCCACCTCGTAAAATTTGTACGAATTCCCGTGAGATTTTGAGATCTTGTCTAAAATACAAGTACACAATAAAAAAGTAAGGACTTTTGTTGCAACGCTATCTCAACCAATTCCTACGAATTCATATGAATGATTAAAAAGTGGCTAATGAGTACGAATTCATATGACCTCACTCGTACGAATTCGTATGATTTGTCTAAACCCACGTGATGGTTAGGTTTAGCGGCGGGGTCAGGGATAGGTCATTCGTACGAATTTATGCGAGTAGGCCAATTCGTAAAATATGTACGATTTAGCAAAAATCTTACTAATTCGTACGAGTGAGGTCTTACGAATTGTTACGAATTAGCCACCTCGTAAAATTTGTACGAATTCCCGTGAGATTTTGAGATCTTGTCTAAAATACAAGTACACACTAAAAAAGTAAGGACTTTTGTTGCAACGCTATCTCACAACCAATTCCTACGAATTCATACGAATGATTAAAAAGTGGCTAATGTGTACGAATTCATATGACCTCACTCGTACGAATTCGTATGATTTGTCTAAACCCACGTGATGGTTAGGTTTAGCGGCGGGGTCAGGGATAGGTCATTCGTACGAATTCATGCGAGTAGGCCAATTCGTAAAATATGTACGATTTAGCAAAAATCGTACTAATTCTTACGAGTGAGGTCTTACGAATTGTTACGAATTAGCCACCTCGTAAAATTTGTACGAATTCCCGTGAGATTTTGAGATCTTGTCTAAAATACAAGTACACAATAAAAAAGTAAGGACTTTTGTTGCAACGCTATCTCAACCAATTCCTACGAATTCATATGAATGATTAAAAAGTGGCTAATGAGTACGAATTCATATGACCTCACTCGTACGAATTCGTATGATTTGTCTAAACCCACGTGATGGTTAGGTTTAGCGGCGGGGTCAGGGATAGGTCATTCGTACGAATTTATGCGAGTAGGCCAATTCGTAAAATATGTACGATTTAGCAAAAATCTTACTAATTCGTACGAGTGAGGTCTTACGAATTGTTACGAATTAGCCACCTCGTAAAATTTGTACGAATTCCCGTGAGATTTTGAGATCTTGTCTAAAATACAAGTACACACTAAAAAAGTAAGGACTTTTGTTGCAACGCTATCTCACAACCAATTCCTACGAATTCATACGAATGATTAAAAAGTGGCTAATGTGTACGAATTCATATGACCTCACTCGTACCAATTCGTATGATTTGTCTAAACCCACGTGATGGTTAGGTTTAGCGGCGGGGTCAGGGATAGGTCATTCGTACGAATTCATGCGAGTAGGCCAATTCGTAAAATATGTATGATTTAGCAAAAATCTTACTAATTCGCACGAGTGAGGTCGTACGAATTGTTACGAATTAGCCACCTCGTAAAATTTGTACGAATTCCCGTGAGATTTTGAGATCTTGTTCAAAATACAAGTACACACTGAAAAAGTAAGGACTTTTGTTGCAACGCTATCTCACAACCAATTCCTACGAATTCATACAAATGATTAAAAAGTGGCTAATTTGCACTAATTCATACGACCTCACTCGTACGAATTCGTATGATTTGTCTAAACCCACGTGATGGTTAGGTTTAGGGGCGGGGTCAGGGGTAGGTCATTGTATGAATTCATACGAGTTGGCCAATTCGTAAAATATGTACGATTTAGCAAAAATCTTAGAAATTCGTACGAGTGAGGTCTTACGAATTAGCCACGTTGTTCCCGTGAGATTTTGAGATCTTGTCCAAAATACAAGTACACACTAAAAAGTAAGGACTTTTCAATGAGGAGTGAGGTACATACATTTAATGCGAACTGGTAAAAACTCAAATGTTTGCGACATGGATGGAGATGATGCATAGTTGTAAATCGAGTGTGCTATCCGAATGGAGTAAAAAGGATGCTACTTCTACGTATATGAGAATCGAAAAGCTCTACTCATATGAATAGCCACTGGTCGAATAGTCAAGTCTAACTTCAGAGCGTTTGTTTAAGTTTAGTTACTGTTGTACGGTCTACAAATTCCAGAAAACATGATAATCCGGGTTTGTTACGGTTGATGAGTTGAATATGGTGCGAGCAAGTCCTCCAGGGAAGTTCGTATTTACGAGTTGTGAAGTTGTAATTACGACTTTTTACGGCCTTTTCCGCATGAAATTCAACAATTTACTAAATGAATAAAGAATGATTTTTATGTTTTTAATCAAGGTGCTGTAAACTGATTTATTATAAATGTTATAGTAACTGTACAATACTATCAGTATTATATGGTATTTTGCACATGCAACTTACTTTTATCGTTAAAGAAATATCGTTTAATACAGACGCTGCATCCGACATGTTTTCTCCCTCAGTATCTCTAATCGTAATTACGACTTTGTAGTGCCGATCATGCGCATTGAACTCGTAAATACAATCTTTCGAACGTGATTTGAACGCACCATTACTTCCTAGCATATGCTGCAGTCCAGAAACCCTAACGGATATCCTACACAGTTCATGCACGTCATGCTGTTCTACACAAGCTCAAGACATTTAGGCTAAATCCAAACCGCTTGACTTCCAGAGAGAGTTGGAGAGGCTTTACTGCTAAAGATAATCGTCTTTTGAGATGCTTACCCTGTTTAGGCAAAGGTTAGCTCTACCTAGAGTCACTGGTTTCTGCTAAGCGGTTGTTCATAATGCCGAGAGCGCCGACGCCACCGGAAAAGCCGTTTTGCCGAGAGCTTCCGCAGACCGTTCTGGGATATCCGTTTGCTGACTCCGAAAGCTGTTTCTGCATGATCGCCAGTGAGATTTTATTGGATCCCGTCAGGTCCCGCATGGAGATCATCTCACCCGAAAGCCTACGGCCCTCCGTGTCGCTGTCGCAAGGCCCGTCCGAGTCCGGCGTTTGCCCGAATCGTCCCTTTCGGAGGCGTGAGCCGGGTCTGATGGCGTTGCGGCGTCCCAAGAAAGCGTTTGCTTTGTTGCAGCGTTGGCAACACAAGCAACTCATTTTCCCCAACATCCAGTTGAGGACCTGCTTGATGACGATTGAGATGACATTGAAGAGAGAGTAGATGCAACATACTCCAGCCAAGATGAAGAGACAGTTAGCCAAGCGGTAAAGGCTTTGGTAGCCGTACACAGCACTCTGACTGCTGACCAAATCCCCGAAACCAATCGTGCTGAAGGTGACGAAGCAAAAATAGAGCGAGTCCAAGTACGCCCAACCCTCCACTGGAGTGTACATGGCCGACGCGCAGCAGGAGATCACGATGGCCGACAGACCCAGGATGAGCATCACGTGGTACACCGAGGGCTTCCAGCCTGGCAACGTACTTGCGGCGAAGTCCGTGCAGATCCCCGGCGGGAGGAGACCACTGGTCCTCAGACGACGAAGACGAACGGCCTTCATCACCACGGCCAGCAGGGTAATGATGCGCTCCAGAAACAGGTTGAAGAACAGGATGGTGGCCGCGCAACCTAACAGACCGTAGAAGATCAAGAAGATCTTTCCAGCTACTGTCACAGGCGTGGTCATCCCGAATCCTGCCGAGAGAAAGACCACAAGACCTCATTACAGAAGGATATACACTCTTGTATAAAAAAGGGGTAACACTTTACAATAAGGTTCATTAGTTAACTAGATTAGTTAGCATAATGAACTGCACTTACTGTAAACACCCCTTAACTGTTCACGTTATATTTTTAAAACAATAATATCTTAGAAAAGACCTTAAAGGGATACTCCACTTTTTTTTGGAAATAGGCTCATTTTACAACTCCCTCAGAGTTAAGCAGTTGAATTTTAGCGTTTTTAAATCCATTCAGACGATTTTCTGATATTTAGAAGAATATCCAACCCGATCTCACGGGAATTCGTACGAATTTTACGAGGTGGCTAATTCGTAACAATTCGTACGACCTCACTCGTACGATTTTGCTAAATCGTACATATTTTACGAATTAGCCAATTCGTATGAATTCGTACGAATGACCTACCCCTAAACATAACCGTCACGTGGGTTTAGACAAATCGTACAAGTTCATACGAGTGAGTTCGTATGAATTAGTACGAATTAGCCACTTTTGAATCACTCGTACGAATTCGTACGAATCGGTCGTGAGATAGCGTGGGAATATCAGTAACTAGACAGTTTAGTCAGTGAGACCAGAAACTGTCTGGTTACTGATATTCTTCTAAATATCAGAAAATCGGCTGAATGGATTCGAAAACGGTAAAACTCGACTGTTTAACTCTGGGGGAGTTGTAAAATAAGCCTATTTACAAAAAAAGGGGAGTATCCCTTTAAGTAATCTTGACAAACTATATATCATTTGAAAGCTTACAATCTATAGTTTCCATATGATTCCATATGGTGACTGATTTTCAAAAGAAATCACAGAGGAGTCGTAATTTATCAATTTGCAACAAGAATATTTTCATACTCCTAGAGACCTTTATTTTGAAATAGTGATGAACATGAAAAATCATGAAAAAAAGTTACAGACCTCAGTTTGTTTTCATGCCAAGAGTTCAAAATATTGCATCCATTCAATTATTAGGGAAAAAAGGTCTGAAAATGTTTTAAAAATCAAAAAATGTATCACTCAAAACAAATTATGTTTTGAGTGATACATAATTTGTCAAAATAATGGTTCGTATCACTCAAAACACAGATGGAAATGGAGGCGCTCTTATATGTGCAGTAATGAAGTCTGGTCGTGCCCTAGTGGAAATGTTTGGTACTGCGCCCTAACTAAATCTTACTGAAAGCTACTTTTTTGAGATATCAACCTAAAACTTTTTTTTGCAGTTTTAGAGTTTTTGAAAATATATATTTTATATAAAATATGAATACTTCATTTTTTTACATAGTACATTTCCATAAACTCGTTTTCTGTTTTACTTTCTTAATTTATTTCACTACAAAAATATGCCACATGTCTTCTTTAAAACGTCTATATTCCAAAGCATTCTTGAATTACAATCATTTAAGTTCTAAATGTGCATGTCTATTCAAAAAAGGGGGGTGACACTTAACAGGTTAATCTTTGTTAATGTTATTTTCAACATTTACTATTTCTTTATTAAAATCTTGTTAATATGTGTTAATGCACTGTGAACTAACAATGAACAGCTGTATATTTATTAACTAATGTTAACAAAGATGAACAAACACAGTAGCAAATGTATTGCTCATGGTTAGTTCAGTTAATACATTAATTAATGTTAACTAATGAACCTTATTGTAAAGTGTTACCAAAAAAGCTGTCACTCTTTAAAAATAAAAAAATAAAAGCTGTGTCCCATTTTAGGTCTAATATGCACCCTTTAGGGATAAATAAGGTACAGAGGTGGTCATTTATTATTCAAAAGTACAGTCAGGTCAATATTATTGATTTGACTGCACTGACACTATTGGATTAGAAATGAACTGAGCTGGACGATGACATCATTGTTTTCTGCAGAACTGCTTTATAGATAAAATGAACAAGTTTAATAATTGACGATCTTTACGACAGAACTGAACCAACACTGAATTTACTTCAGCTGAATAATGACACTATTTTCTTTTCGAGCTGCCGTACAGCTGAAGTGAACTCTGTTTGCATCAGTAATTCATTTTCTCACTGTAAATATGCTTTGAAACAATCTGTACTGTATAAAGCAATAATGAAATAAAGGTCACCTGACTTGACTTTTAAAAAAAGATTACTGCCGAGGGAGGCCTTTGTGCTGTTAAGAACATATCTGTGTAAAGTAAATATAGTTTATATGAAGATAATGAGGCCTGTTTATATAAGACAAATAAGATCTTTTGGCATTTTAAGCAATTTCATAACTATTAAACTCCCCAAATTCTCATTACTTTGAAGCATAAAATGGTACATCATTAAAATCGTATGATCACACTTTATATTAGGGTCCAATTCTCACTCTTAACTTTGCCTCAATAAACTCCTAATTACTGCTTATTAATAGTACTGTAAGTAAGGTAGTTGTTAATTTGGTAACGCTTCCTTTTACAGTCCAGTTACCCATGTAAATACTATGTACTTATTTTAATTACTGGGTAATAACAAGTTCCATGTACTTACCTTATTATAGCCAGTACTTTCAAGGTAAGTACACTGTAAGTACTGTACTGTAAAAGGAAGCGTTACCGTTAATTTTAGGTATTGGGCTATTAAGGTATGTAGAATATAATCATGCAGAATAAGGCATTAATATGTGCTAAAAAACAGCCTAATATGCATGCTTATAAGCAATTAGTTAATAGTGAAAATTGAACCGTAAACTAAAGTGTTCCCAGTTTTACAAAACATGCTAGTTGCATGCCTTTAATTTATGCTGATTAAAAAAAAACAACAGTTTTATACTAGGTTTTACTAATGAAATGTAAGAAATGTGGCATTTTTGTGATATTTTCCCATATGCTGAACAGTATTATGTTAATATTCATAAATATAAGGTTAGCTAAATGCTCTCAGAAGAAGTCTTCAGATGTGTCCAGATCAAGGTTGCAAAATCATTCACTATAACTTGATTTGACTTGACTGCGAATGCTGGGAATTTTTTTTAGCTGCATGATATCCCCAAAATTGGATTATTCCAATAAAGACTGACCGCCAGACCTACAGCCCAGTGATTAAACGAGCTCGTCTTTGACGGGTAGCTGGAATTGATTTAGAGGGCTATATATTAAAGGGGATGTTTTCTGGTGGATTGCATCTGGAACACATCAGCGTATAGAGTCTTCTGAATAATTAAAAAATCCCTGGGAGAAAAAGATAAAGCCCTTTTATAAGCAACACTTCAACTGATTAAAGTGAGAGAAAATGAATGAACTCTGCTGAAAAAGAATAGCATTAAGATAGCAGGTATCTTATGTGACCGCATTCACTTCTAAGCTTGATTGCATGTGTTGTTTCATACACAACACAAGTATGTTCATGTGAAATTCTGTTAATTTCTATACCACCCGATGTACTCGTTACATCATGAGAAGAATGGCATCACGCTAATGTTAGTCTTTCTGTTTATTCCGAGGCTTACTGTAATCAGCCGGATCCGGGCCGGATCCAGATCAGACGCAGGACCTGAGCCTAGACATGACCACAACGCATTTATGAGGTGTCAGCAGAGCTTGTGTCATCTAGACTGTCCCTGTGAAGGACTCATCGACACAACAGACATCGGCACTGATCCTCCACAAACTCATCTCCATACCGGCGTCATGACTCCGACCTTCAACCAGGAGGAACAGGATAATATTCTGATCCAATCTGACTTCTGACCTGTAATGCTGCCTGAATCATAATCATACACTGTTCGTTTGCTGGCCAGAGGAGAAGTGTGACTGAGTCTGGTTTCTCCCAGGGTTTATTTCTCCATTCTGTCACTGATGGAGTTTTGGTTCATCGATACTGTCTCCATTGGCTTTTGGGGACATTTCATTTAATATTCAACAATATCACTATTATGTAAGAACTGAACTGAGCTGGGCGATGACATCACGCTTTTCTCCAGGCTATCTAGTATAAATGAACTAAATTAATAACTTTTTTACAACAAAAATGAAACACCAGTGAACTTACTTAAGCTGGACTGCGATGCTATTTTCTTTTGGAAACAAACATTGGTGCATTATTTTCCTGTTATCTCTGTAAAGCTGCTTTGAAACAATCTGTATTGTAAAAAGCGCTATATAAAGGTGACTTGACTTGTTAATTCAAGTCAATGGGAGATTTTCCAACTATCAAGCACAAAAAAAGGTGTATATATGAAGAGTTCAGATGCAAAAGCCTCCAAGTGCCATTTTAAATTTTCTTCTTTAATGATGATTTTTATCAAGCTTGTATATTTAAGTTCAGTGATTTCACTTAAATTGCAATGATAATTACCTATTAATTGTTATTTAAGTGAAATTACTGAACTTAACTATACAAGTTTGATAAAAATCATCATTAAAGAAGAAAATTTCAAATGGCATTTAGAGGCTTTTGCATCTGAACTCTTCATATATATATATATAGCAAATCAAAAAAATTTTCAGCAATTTTATACAATGAAAATCTGTTGGACATAATTAGATAAATAATAGACCAAAAAATGCATGGAAACACCCCCCATGATGCCTTCTGGACTGTTAGATAACACTTTAGCCCTCAGGAGGCACTGAAACATTATCCATCAACCACAAACAACATTCTCTGTCAAGGAGACACAACTGCACGACTTCAATACACAACACACACAACGAAAAATGATGATAAGGCTGAGCAGGGGAAAAACTCGGGCATAAAACCACACGGCACAATCAAGCTGGGCTGTTTAGAAAGAGAAAAGGAGAACAGAAACAACTCTAGCCTCTTCATCTCTAATTAATTAACCCTACTCGTTTCCCACTGGCCTGGAGAGTGTTCTTGTTAAGAGGGCATTGAGGTTTCGTCTGCCAAGGGCTGTCCAGCTCTCCTTCATTAAAATCTCAGTTACCTTGTCCCCGAAGCATCGATTCTGTGTGCTGTTTCAGAGCCAACACTTCAGACTGGATCTCCAGAGACTTCAGGGACAGAGCTGGAGAGAAGCAAACACTCCCAAAATAACCGGCAGGACTTTACACAACATCGTGGAGAGAGTTACAACTCAAAACTGCCGAGCAACTCAACGACGACATTGTTTTATGATCTGGGCAATCTGGAAACAATCCAACACACTAAAGAAACTCCAGATGTATATTTCGTTTTGAGGTCTGCATGACAATTAAAGCCTCTTTTCAGAAAATTATGTTAATTATCAAAGCAATTAACAATTAGCAAGCAACATTACTCAAAATTCAGCCCATTTGATTTCTGTAAAGTAACCAAAGGAGGTCTATGATTCCTGTGGAAATCATAGGAGGGTGTAATACTGTATGAGAGAACAAAAATGAAGATTTAAGAAATCAGAATACGCATATAATTTTGAATGGCTTTGAATGGAGAAAAATGCTCTTAGCATGGACTAACTGGACAATTCTATTAAATATAATGCATTTGCAAGTGAAACAGTAGATTTACATTCATGCATTTGGTACACGCTTTAATCCAAAGTGACTTGCTTTATTGCATTCAAGGTACATTTGATGCATTATGCATGCATTCGCTGGGAATCAAACCCATGACCTTGGCGTTGTTAGCATAACGCTCTCTTTGAGCTACAGGACGCATGAAGCTGGCAACGGCATAGTCATGGGTTTGATTTCCAGCAAATGCATGAACTAATAAAATGTTTAGCAGTGTTGTAGTACTCAAGACTCGGACTCGTCTCGGACTCGGTCTCGAGACCATATTTTAATGGTCTTGGTCTTGTCATGGACTCGTGTGCATTTGGACTCGGAATTGACTCGTACTCGAACATTTTTTTTTAGGACTCGGAATGATTCCCGAGTCCACTCGAGTTCAATTAAAAATATTTTTCATGATTATTAATGTATGTTAATAAAATATTTCTTTAAATTGATTGACACGCCCAGTGATTGGTGATTTTCTAGTGCGCAACTGCGCATGACAAATTGTAATAAAATTACTTTTAACACCACCTACTATGTGGCCTTTTTACCCTAAACTGATCATATTTTTTAAACTTTAAGTAAATTCAGTAAAAAAAAAAAAAAAAAAAAAAAAAAAAAGGATTTCTCTAAGTAAATAAAAGTAAATTAGGTAATCAACCCTCACTGGTCTCGGTCTCGACTCGGACTCGACCGTCTCTGGTCTCGGACTCGACTCTCTGTGGACTCGGTCTTGACTCGGACTCGACTCTCTCTGGTCTCAGTGTCGACTCGGACTCGAGTGAGGTGGTCTCGACTACAACACTGATGTTTAGTAAATGCAATATAAGTCGCTTTTCTTTGGATAAAAGCATCTAACAGATGTACGAATGTAAAAGTGTAGAGAAATTATTGGAGTGTGCCAATTTAGGCAATGTGCCCCATTATAGTCAATGTTTGTTCAATAATGTTGGATTTTTTTATTATTTTTTTTGCTGCCCTGAACTCAAGAGTATCTATATAGATATTGACTTTTAAAAATAAACCTACCCTGAAAAACATTCACTAGAGAAAACTAAGCCCTCGTCACGTATTTTACCATTAGTCTGGGATGTTTTAATTTCGTACATGTATAAAAAGGCTGTCCCATATATAGTGTAAGGATACTGATTTTTTATTTTTTTTTACCAAACCATTTAACTTTTGATAAATAGTACTGGCAAATAAAACAAAACATTAAAAGTCCCATCTTTGATCACTAAAACTACATATTTAAAAATGTTTTCCTTGAAAAAAAAAAATTCTTCATGCCTTAAAATATCTTGACTGTAACTTGACACCCTTGCCTCATTTAGTATGCGTGGTTCTATGAATATGCAAATGAGCCTCGCCTCCACTCGCACACTCAGCTCAGAGATCCACTGGTTGACGATCACGCGTTGATCTGATTGGTTTCAAGGTTGTTTGTGACGTCAGAAACACCAGCGATTTCAAACCGTGTTTCTGAAACCATGTTTTAAGGAGAAAATACTTTTTTTACACATGGTTTGTCTTAAAGCATCTTAAAAACACCACATAGACATATTTAAACAGACTAAATTAAGTTCGATTTTCTCCACAAGGGGACTTTGACAACATTATCAACATTATTAAAATGTATTTTCCGCTCAATCCAAAACAAATACTTTAAATTTAACACTTTTCAAAGCAGAACAAGAATTAAAAATGTATAGTGCCATTCATTATTAACAACATGCATTAGAAATGCCAAGTCTAAACAAATTTATTTAAAGCAAAACTGATGTAAATGTACTGTACAAATAACCTTGGGCTCGTGTTCCTCTCTCAAAATTGGCACCAATCCAATGTTTGTGCTTTGCACGTCACGGTATATTTCACTTAAAAAAAAAACAACTTATGTTCTGTAAAATATGGTAAACATCATGTCTTTTGCCTGGCCTTCAGTGTGTTACAGTTTTTGTGCGAGTATGTCATGCAGTGAGTCAGTTTTCTCTTAAGAAATGCACAGCATATGAGTGCTTCACTGCGACAGATGGTTTTAGCTCGTCTCCAAACACAATGCAGCAGCGTGCAGCAATCTTTGCCTCACAATATGCCAGCACAGTCGAGCTATTTAGCACCTCTGAAAAAACCCATACACAGCCAGCAAGCACATAAAAACATCATTGTCCGCAGTGACAGTAAGAGGCATAATGTCACCAATCTGGCATTTCCCAGCCCTGGACGAGAGACCGTTTCAGTCGTCCGGGATCAGAGTTTCAAGCCAGACACATAAAATACAGAGATGATGAAGAGAGATGGGTTTTTTCCTGTGGAAATCATTAGTCACCGGCTGGAGTGCAGGGGGTCTGCGGAGAACGGGTCCTGGGTGTGATGGGAAGGAGAAGCTGAGTAAGAAGTATCTGGCTCGCTCTCTTCACACCATCTGCCCATCACTCGCCCTCGTACACATCGTGCGTCTCATTATTTATGGGGACACAAACACCGTTTTTTTGTTGCTGAACTCTGCAAAGGAGGGTTTTCACAGCAATGCCATTTATAGAGGTATAAGCAATAAAAGCATTGCTTATGCACGTTGTAGTCTTGTTGTTTTTTTGTATGTTGTTTTTTTTATAAAACTGACCTGCATTCAAGTTTTGATAAAAAAAAAAAATGCATGAAGCAAGACTATTTTTTTCTTTTGTTCTTTCTTTTGATATATTGCATGTTCAGATATTCAGAAAACATAAAATATTCCAGGCACTATAAAATAAAATAAAATAAAATAAAATAAAATAAAATAAAATAAAATAAAATAAAATAAAATAAAATAAAATAAAATAAAATAAAATAAAATAAAATAAAAAGCTGGCAACTTATTTTTGTTATTTATTTTTTTACAACGCAGACAGAGAAAGAGGTAAAAGAACCATTTTTTTAGTGTGAAGAACATTTTTTTTTTTATAAAGAATTAGATGATAAAGTTTCTTCATGGAACCATTGATGCCAATAAATAAGCTTAATTTTCAAGAATGTATGTTGCAAGAAAAAAATTAAAGAACTTGAAATTGAGATCTAAATTGAACTAAATTCACAGTGGAAGTGAAACACACAATCACTGCTTTGGTGGCTATAGTGGTTCTTTAAAGGTAGATCAAATTAAAAAGAAAATTCCAAGTTACCAGGATTTCTTTTTTTATATATAAACTTAATTTATATAATCAAACACTCACTTAGAGACAGTTATGCAGTACCAGCCTAAACATATTCTCAAAAACATTGATTTACACTTTAAATTAACATCTAAAGCTGAGATAAATGTCAGTAAATGTGAAAATCTGTAAAGGACACAAATTTAATATAAAGAAATATATACAACATGTTTTAATACAATATATATTTTTAATAATATTCCAATCAATTTTACGTGTATATAGTAGTTAAAAAAAAATATGTCATGTTTATTGCCTGGTCTACAGTTTGTTAAAGTTTTTGTGCTAGTATCTCACGCAGCAAGTCACCGTGACCTTAAGAAATCCAACTTTTTTTGCTGTGCTAGCAGACTGAAAAACACCCTGCATGTGAGCTATGAAGCGTACTTATTATTTATTGATTTTGCACAGTAGAGTGTATAAGAGTTTATATGGTGGCTTGACACATGTAAGGCATCAGATCAATACTAGCATTGGTGAAATCAGCCCATCTCTTCATACACAACTGTCTGTAGATAGACAATAAAAGCATTTACTGTACTGTTATGCAAGTCACATAGTATCGGGAGCTGACAACATGAACACACCACATGGACTTGGCAGTCATTTCAGCACTCATTTACACAGAATTGGGAAAAGCAGAGAGAGACATTTACACTGGTTTGGCTCAATGCAATCACATTTTCATTGGCTGTTGCTTTTGCTTTGGCCAAACTAATTGTAAATGTATCATAGCATCTGTGACTATTAGTTGCATTGCTCCTTTCCAGAGTGCACACTAGAGAGTTGTGCTTTTGGCTTAACTACATCATTACAAATATAAAGTCTTTTTTGCAATCAAAGAAGTAATTTTCTCTCACAAATATAATTCATATCCTAACCCTGCTCTCATTAGAGTGTTATTTGCAACGTTAATTAAAGTCTACAGGATGTCTGAAGGGGACCATCAAAATGTTCCCAGATTTCTGTAAGCTTCACATAATTATATAGAAATTTTCAAGATTCTCTTTCCAAGTGTGTGCGGAAACTGAATGGGAAAGCACATCTGTGTTCAAACATGGGTGTTCACAGAGCCTTTGAATGGGAAGGCTCACCTGCACCCCAACGAGAGCGCATAGAGATGAAGCTTTTCAACAGAGGATTTCATGCAGCATTTGAACAATAGAGGCGTTTGCTGACCACATTCAAAGCATAACAAAGGAAAAACACAAGCTCAATGAACGATTCAAAAACTGTGAGATAGAGACAATCCAATATGTGTTGGGCACCTTGAAGTCTCTTTTGTGAAAGTTGAAAGTTTTGTATTAATTTATCTGCACTGTTGCTGGAAAACAACTATGAAACTTATCAAAAAGTGCTACACATTTAGTCTTAATCCCCATCATTCTCTGGCACAAGAAAAAAAGATTTCACTGGAATGACTGCAGAAAAGGAGGAAAGACTGACGCTGCAGGTTTCCATCAGTGACGACTGCAAACATTCAGATCCACCAATCCCAGCTCTGTTCAACCAATCCCAGCTCAGCTCAACCAATCCCAGCTCTGCTCATCCGATCCCAGCTCTGCTCAACCAATCCCAGCTCTGCTCAACCAATCCCAGCTCTGCTCACCCAATCCCAGCTCTGCTCAACCAATCCCAGCTCTGCTCATCCAATCCCAGCTCAGCTCATCCAATCCCAGCTCTGCTCAACCAATCCCAGCTTCTGCTCAACCAATCCCAGCTCTGCTCATCCAATCCCAGCTCAGCTCAACCAATCCCAGCTCAGCTCAACCAATCCCAGCTCGGCTCATCCAATCCCAGCTCTGCTCAACCAATCCCAGCTCGGCTCATCCAATCCATCCCAGCTCAGCTCAACCAATCCCAGCTCTGCTTAACCAATCCTAGCTCAGCTCACCAATCCCAGCTCTGCTCAACCAATCCCAGCTCAGCTCACCCAATCCCAGCTCTGCTCAACCCAATCCCTCAACCAATCCCAGCTCACCTCAACCAATCACAGCTCAGCTCACCCAATCCCAGCTCTGCTCAACCAATCCCTCAACCAATCCCAGCTCTGCTTAACCAATCCCAGCTCTGCTAAACCAATCCCAGCTCAACCAATCCCAGCTCTGCTTAACCAATCCCAGCTCTGCTCAACCAATCCCAGCTCTGCTCAACCAATCCCAGCTCTGCTCAACCAATCCCAGCTCAACCAATCCCAGCTCTGCTCAACCAATCCCAGCTCAGCTCAACCAATCCCAGCTCTGCTCAACCAATCCCAGCTCTGCTCAACCAATCCTCAACCCATCCCAGCTCTGTTTAACCAATCCCAGCTCAACCAATCCCAGCTCAGCTCAACCAATCCCAGCCCAACTCAACCAATCCCAGCTCTGCTCAACCAATCCCAGCTCTGCTAAACCAATCCCAGCTCAACCAATCCCAGCTCTGCTCAACCAATCCCAGCTCAGCTCAACCAATCCCAGCTCAGCTCAACCAATCCCAGCCCAACTCAACCATCCCAGCTCTGCTCAACCAATCCCAGCTCTGCTAAACCAATCCCAGCTCAACCAATCCCAGCTCTGCTCAACCAATCCCAGCTCAGCTCAACCATCCCAGCTCTGTTTAACCAATCCCAGCTCTGTTTAACCAATCCCAGCTCAACCAATCCCAGCTCTGCTCAACCAATCCCGCAACCAATCCCAACTCTGCTCAACCAATCCTGCATCCAATCCCAACTCAACCAATCCCAACTCTGCTCAACCAATCCCAGCTCAGCTCAGCTCAACCAATCCCAGCCCAGCTCAACCAATCCCAGCTCTGCTCAACCAATCCCGCATCCAATCCCAACTCTGCTCAACCAATCCCAGCTATGCTCAACCAATCCCAGCAACCAATAACAACTCTGCTCAACCAATCCCAGCTCTGCTTAACCAATGCTTCAACCAATCCCAGCTTTGCTCAACCAATCCCAGCTCTGCACCACAACTGCTAACAAATGGAGATGCTTCTCCTGCATTCAATATTTCCCTGTTAGTGGCCATCTGGCCTGAACAGTCTGGTTTGTTCGACTGTCTTTCAGTATTTAATTTTACACACAATACACAGAGGCGAGCTCAGCGTCTCAGTCGTTCCTTCTATTGATTAATTGTGGAGAAACTGAGCAGCGCTGCTTCTCTCTCCGCTTTTATTCCCTTATCGACTGAGACTTGTTTTGCCACGGACACTTTACAGTTGTTTGTGCAGTACGCTGTCAGAGGATTACTCAGGTCTATGACACATGTATACTGTATATATCATGGAGGAAAGGCTGGCTGAGACAGTTTTTATCTTATAGCTGCAGAAGTGAAGTTATAAATCCCAGAGTTACTGGAAAGGTTCATGTCCTTTATTCATGCAGTTTAAACCTATAGTGCATTATACAAAACACAATTGTGATTTAGGATTTATTTAACAAAAAGATCCAGATTGTCTTGTATAATGCGCAAATATAGTAGATCTTGCAGGTATTTTATGCAAAAAAAAAAAAAAATACTTTTTATGCTTTAATTATTCTTTTTGAAATCTTATTTCCCGTAAAATCTATAAAATGTCTTGAAACAATTATGATATTCTGAGAAATTTAGGATCAGTAAAAGTTTAGGTTCAGTAAGATTTAATTGGTTTTTTTTATACTTTTATTCAACAAGGATGCATTAAATTGATCAAAAGTGACTGTAGACATTTATAATGTTACAAAGGATTTCTATTTTAAATAAATGCTGTTCCTGAACATATGAGCACACCTGTTAACCAACATTGATAATAATCAGAAATATTTCTTGAGCATCAAATCACCATATTAGAGTGATTTCTGAATGATCATGTGACTCTGAAGACTGGAGTAATGATGCTGAAAATACAGCTTTGATCACAGGAATAAATTACATTTTACAATATATTAACATAGAAAACACTTATTTTAAATTGCAATAATATTTAACAATATTACTGTTTTTACTGTATTTTTTAACTAATAAATGTAGCCTTGGTGAACATAAGAGACTTCTTTCAAAAACAGTAAAAACAACTTTTTAACAATAGTGTATTTCTGTAACTAGTGCAGTGAGACATAATACTCGTATCAAAGACACAATATAATTGTAAAATTTGATGTAGTGTTGCATGAATTTTTTTTAAAATATTTTAACTAGAAAAAAAACATACAAAATACATGCACATTATTCTTAACAAATTTTTTTTATGAGAGTTTCTCAATAAATGTCTCTCTGCTTTTCCCAGCACCATGAGTGGGATGCAGAGCCTGTTAAAAAAACAGGAATGCCTTGGAGATCTGGTACTCTGCACAATTGTATTTTGTGAGAGTAATCCATTCTTGTCTGCTTGGCATTATATATATATATATATATATATATAAAACACTGTTAAACAAAGGCACAGTAAAACTGCACAATCACTTTCCTTGAGCAAACACACCTGCCCCTCTGGGTGTTTTCTAAAGGCTGAACAAAAGCACTTATATCTGCAGAAAATCTTTTACATGACTCAATGAGCACAGCATACAAAACACATCATGCGTTAGAGAGCCAATTACAGTCATTCATACTAGGATAGCGCTCACGCCACGCTCCGAAAATCCTGCTCTTTCCCAGTAGGAGTGGAGAGCACTCGATCAGCGACGATGCTCATAAATTAAGAGGAGGCGGAGATATTTTGCAGACGTAAGCACAGAGACGCGGTTGAGCTAACGTGAAAGTGATACAGAGAGAGGGAGAGCCGGAAAAGGTCAAAGCTAATGGCTAACACCACACATATAGTTCTTGCATTTAAGAAAAATGTGTCTATCCATCACCAGTTAATTCGTAATATAGATAACCACTGACCCTTTCAGATGATGTCATGGGGGTGCATTTGACTTTCAGAAATGTTCTTAGGACATCTTAAGCTTATCCTGGCGGAGAATCTCCCACTAAGACAAGAAGAGGGGACCAAACACATTTATCTGATAAATAATAGAGAAGAATAGAAAAGCATGCACTGTAAGCACTAATAAGTTGGCAAAACTCAAATTGCAACTTAATTTTAATAATCATTAAGCTGACTCATGCATTTTGATCGGATTAACATCATATTAACATCAAATCTGATTTGAAGCTTGTGGCATTTAAACACACATTTATTTAGACTTCATGTAAACAACGCGTTCGGATTCATCAATCGAAATGATTTCATTCTGACTGAAATAAAAGGTGTCCATATAAACGTATAGCTAGTCTTCAAAATTTGCTGTCCATCCTCTACACTGTTCACCAACTGCAACATATTGGAGAAACTACTATAAATCACAACATAGCCGAGGATTAACCACCAACATGACTTTCCCTTTATTAATCATGTGCAAAATCACATAAAATACATTTAATTTCAACATTTATTCTCCTTACGCAATCCGACGGAAAGCATGCAGGGAACTAGAAATCTGCTGCAACTCATGCAGTTTAATATAATCATTTACTGAGTTCACTTAAAGGAGTAGTTCACTTAAAAAAAAAAACTTTTACTGATAATTTACTCACCCCCATGTCATCCAAGATGTCCATGTCTTTCTTTCTTCAGTCGAAAAGACATTAAGGTTTTTGATGAAAACATTCCAGGATTTTTCTTCATATAATGGATTTCAATGGGGTCCAAACGGTTCAAGGTCCAAATGAGAGTTTCAGTGCATCCTGGAATGTTTTCATCAAAAACCTTAATGTCTTTTCGACTGAAGAAAGAAAGACATGGACATCTTGGATGACATGGGGGTGAGTAAATTATCAGTAAAAGTTTTTTTTTTTTAAAGTGAACTACTCCTTCAACTTTTTACTATTAAGTACAATGAAATTGCAGTGATATTTGAGGGAAATGAACTCCATTCACTTGGTTAATTTCACTGTTTTGTTGAATTATCTTAAAATAAAAGAGGAATAATATCTAAAATATCTAAGAGATTTAAAGGCATTAACTTCACAAACTTGAGCAAATCCAAGGACTAACTCTTTCTCAAATGTTTACACTGCAAAAAAATATATATAAATAAATAAATAAATAAAAAGACATAAATAAAACCTTGATTACAGGTGAGAAAATCACATTTAATTCATTGTGTTACTAGTCATTTCTTTGTAAAAAATAAATAAATAAAAATCCACGTAATATAGTACCTTTTAAATCGTTTCCCTGGATAAAAACCTGCAAATGTGCAAAAAGAATAATAAAATAAATAAATAGATTTCGCATTCCAGTTTTGTTTGCAATTAGCATCAGACGGCCAGTAATGTGCTATAACTTTGCTCTAACTTCACAAAAGCTGTTTGATTCTGTGAAGCGCATCTAAATTTACACCAGATGAGGGAACACCATGTCCAATATATGAAGAATAATGCTGACGCACAGCAGAGTTCTCAAGCTGAATCTCCTGACAGTTTTAAATTTGATGAAAAGATGCTAAAAGTTTTAATAACGCTCAGAAGTGCAGGATCTGCAAATCTCCTGAGCGCTTTAGTAATGACCCTGCACTATATTACAAAAACAGGGCAAGTGCAGCCTAATACCAATGCAATCGAGGATTCGTTTTTAACAAGAAAATCCACTTAGGTGAATATTGCAAAAACAAGCCATCCTCCAGCACACACACACACACACACACAGCAGATATAGACTATAAAGCACGGTCATAAAGGTTAATCAAGGCACTAAACCTCACTATAATTGTCTGTAATTGTGTTTCTTCGGGTGTTTATTTTCTGGAAACACAACACTGTGAAAAAAGCAAATTACTCCCTCATTCAAATCAGTATGACTATATATATATATATATAATTCTTGAAATACAAAAGTAGATGTTTTAGAGAAAGTTCAATCTTTACAAAAATTATTTCTAAAATATATTGTCTAGTAGCATTACAAGCAGGACGATCCCATTAAATATGCAGTTATCAAAGGTACAATATCTTATCTTATTAATAGCTTTCAATAAAAATGTCTTACGTAACTCTTGATGAATTTTGTGTAATCAGTTCTAGTTTCAAAAGTAAAACAAGGGAAGAATCTTTTATGTATGATGAGGTTGACATCATATAACTTGTCATCCATTCAATTTGTGTTGTTTTTTTATTAGATTGAACAGGTTCAATATATTCTTAATCCAACAAAGGACAAAAAAAGCACCACACTAAATAAAACAGGTAAAAGGCTGATACATTTACAGTGCTTTCTTGTCCTTTTTGCAGTTTGACAAGCTCTTTTTTACTTTGTCATTCATCGCACTGCTCTTATTCATTATTCACGATTTCACCTTTTGTGCTCTAGGGAAGAAAGAAAGCTTGAAATGACATGAGGGTGAGTGAATGAATGAAATCAGAATTGAGTTAGATGCTACAAAGTACTACAAATAATGCTATTTACACTGTAAAAAAACATTTTCTTTGCACTGCGTGTAAATAGTTGTTAGATGCTAGTGCAAATGGTGGCAGATACGGTAACACTTTACAATAAGGTTCATTAGTTAACATTAGTTAATGTATTTACTAACATGCACTAACCATGAGCAATGCATTTGTTACTGCATTTGTTCATCTTTGTTAATGTTAGTTCATGAAAATACAGCTGTTCATTGTTTGTTCATGTTAGTTCACGGTGCATTAACTAATGTTAACAAGATTTTAATCAAGTATTAGTAAATGTTGAAAATAACATTAACAAAGATTAACAAATGCTGTATGAGCTATTCATTATTAGTTCATATAGTTAACTAATGTTAACTAACAAACCTTATTGTAAAGTGTTACCGCAAATACTATTAGCACCTCAGTAGTATATTATTAAACTGTATGCAATAACAACATATTCAGTGCACATGACTATGTTTATTAAAATCATAAATGGATGCTGCTTTATCCTTTATCTCTAAAGCACTCGGTTCCTGGATCAGCATATTTTGTCGATCCTGAAACAACATTCCTGTCCGAAAATGTAGTCTTATCCCTATCTAAACCTAACCATACCTATAACTTATCCCTAACAGCAGAGGGAAATGATAGGTGAATAACACTGATACACACTCTAGAAGAAATGGTTCTATTTAGAACCAGAAATGGTTCCATCCCCCGCTTCATATATGGAACTCCAAAATGGTTCTATATAGAACCATTTTTTTTTGGTAAAAGGTTCTATATAGAACCCAGAGGAACCCTTTTTTTAAGAGTGTATAGAACCTTTTAGGGGTTCTAAATATGTAGCGCTGATAGAACCTTTTAAGGTTCTATATAGAACCTTTTCTTCTAAGAGTGCAGAAGCCTAAACTTGACATAAGCTGTAAACTCCACTATTAAAGCTGGTATGTGATTGGAATAGGGAGAAGAATGAGTTTGTTCGAAGTACAGTGTTGGTGTAACAGCCTCTGTCAGCACTTGGCTTATTTGCTTTTTGCGTAAATATTCACTCCATTACATTTTTTTTGGGTGAACTCTCCCTTTAATGCTGGATTGTTGGCTTCTTGTACAAATTCATCTCTTCTGACCTTTCTGATCAAGTCAGTATGCTGGAAACTGATGTGATTTGTGTTTCATTTCAGCTTCTGCCTTATCCTGAATAGTAATAATTCAGGCAAAAAGCATGGGGAGTGTATCATTTGGAGAGGCTATACATGGGTAATGCTGTGACAGCAACAAATCTGTGGTTTTACTTAAACAATTGCTGTCGTCTAAAGAGCATATATGCTGTGCAGTGTGTGATTTATTCTCTGTTGGGCGGGAGTCAGATGGGAACACACCGCATTGAGATTTATTTGCAGTCTTTGTGTGTTTGCCAGGCCAGATCACGTACATGGATCAAGGGTGACAGAAAGGATGCAGGACAGAGATAAATGTACAAATGGGATAAGCATACGTTCCTGACACTGCTTTGTCACCGTGTGTGTGTGTTTGTGTTTGTCTGTGTGCTCATGCATGTACTGTATACACAAGATGTTAGGCTAAAAAATGCGAATATTGGAAAGAATATCAGCATTTACATTAAGCGCCTAATGGCAAAAAAACCCAAACATTTTAGTGCGGTGTGAAACCCAACACTATCTCACGACCAATTCGTACGAATTCGACGCATGATTAAAAAGTGTCTAATTCGTACTAATTCATACGATTTGTCTAAACCCACGTGATGGTTAGGTTTAGGGGCGGGGTCAGGGGTAGGTCATTCGTACGAATTCATACGAATTGGCCAATTCGTAAAATATGTACGATTTAGCAAAATCGTATTAATTCGTACGAGTGAGGTCGTATGAATTGTTACGAATTAGCCACTTTTTAATCATTCGTCGAATTCGTACGACTTGGTCGTGAGATCGGGTTGTGAAACATTGTCTTCCTTTTTTATACTGTAACGCATTTCTAATTGAAGCTTCTCAAACAGGTAGGGTGGGACTTAACAGGAATTGATTGGCTGGTTTGCTATAGGTGGATCTCATGTGAGTGACAGGTTGCCCCGCCCTCACGCCAGTATACACATCATCAGAGAAGAGAAGAGATGTTGCTGTCAGGGGAGGGGAAATTATTTTAATTAAAGATTACAATGGCATGTGAATTCAACTAAATGATGATGTGCATGGATAAATTAGTTATACTAGCAATATTCACTCTTAGAAGAAAAGGTTCTATATAGAAACTTAAAAGGTTCTATCAGCAACAGCGCTATGTATTTGGAACCCCTAAAAGGTTCTATACACTCTTAAAAAAAAGGGTTTCTCTGGGTTCTATATAGAACCCTGGGGTTCCATACTTGGCCAATAGAACCTTTTACCAAAAAAAAAAAATGGTTCTATATAGAACCATTTTGGAGTTCCATATATGAAGCGGGGGATGGAACCATTTCTGGTTCTAAATAGAACCATTTCTTCCAAGAGTGTTCCATAAAAAAGTAGGAACTGTCCATTTTGATTTTATTGTGACTTTTTAATATTTGTATCCATATACTTTCAGCCACTCACATATGGCGTATATCACAGTTTTAAAAGGCTAAATGAAACATAAACGAACATAAAACATTGTACAGGTGGTTAAACAGTCACATGACCTACATTTATGCCTCTTGGATATAGACATGAATCAGACTAGTCAATATAATTACTGCTCAGAGTGACTAAAATGCATCATAATAAATGGTAAGAAATTTTTTTTAGAAATTTTACATTATAATATAAAGGGCATGTATATCTCACCAAACCTGTCAAGAACATGCCAGGGCACCCCAAAAAACATGTCATTTTCACCGAAAGTTCAAACATGTATATATATCTATTATATATTGACACTTTGACTCTTCTTATAATCACGCTCTGTCTCATTAAATCTTATTCAGATATATCTGTGCTGAGGACACACTGGTGAGAACAGCACACATGCCTTTTATGTGGATACACGCCCTCTTCCATTTTTAACTTTGACATTTTCCAGCCCTCTGTTTTTACAGAGCGACCCAGGAGATCAGAGAGAGAGAGAGAGAGAGAGAGAGAGAGAGACCGACAACAGAATGAGAGAAAAGGTGCTGCTCTCGGCTCCAGGATCTCTGATGATAAGCAGAAGAACTATAAATCTTGGCTATACTCAGAACAGCATACTACCATACTAGTAGTATTTTTTGCAGCCTGCAGCATGTCTATTAAGCACAATATGCTCATTTTCTATGATTGGAAAACATTTTTTCTATGCTTGGAAAAAATGTGACAAATAGAGATCTACAGGAATTTCGTATTTCTGAAGGCCAAACCAGAATTTTCTAATACATTTTGTTCATCAAAATAATCTTCACAACTTTTATGAATTTTAAATACAATCGGTAGAAGTAAAAAGCTAAACGTAGGATATAAACAAACTACCGTCACATAACTTTAACATCCCCACCTCTAACCTTCGCCAACCCTTTCAATATTCATTTAAAATCTACAAGTTGGAAAGTTTGAGTTAGAATAGTTTGCAATTATAAATTTAATAAGGTGGGCAACAGTGCTTAGACTTATCTGTTTATCTGTTCAGAGTAATGGCGTTTTTTATGTTTCTTGAGGTTCACTTATAATGTTAATAACGTTTTTTGCACAAAAACAAAAACAAATATGTATGTTATTACAGTAAGCAAAACACTATACTATCCCATTCTGTTTCCAGCACTGCACTTATATAAAGATAGCTTGGTAACCACATTTCCCCTTCTATAAATGAAACATGCTTTTCATTGACACAGATGATGTTTTAATGCATAATGATGGAGAATCAATGTATCATAAGTCCCTTTTTCATAAGTGAAGTCCATCAGTGCAAACAGTATGTGATAGTAGGGAGGAGAGGGAGCGAAATACGAGGGACAGGGAAGAGAGGGAATCATTCCTCTGCATTAGCGGAGCAGGTTATATTGATAGATGAGTGTGAGGAGAAAGAGAACATCGCTGAGGAGACAATGATGCATGATCCAATCAAAGCGTGGTGTAACCCGAGCCAACTGCACTGATTACTACGCCAGGAGAGACGTCGCGAGAGAGAAAAACGCTGAGCTGCAACGGGGATCCCCGAGGTTTACTCCCTGCAGTGCACATGACTGACATCAAACAGCGATAAAGGAGAAATTCACCCCCAAAAAGAAGACATGCGGTCTTACTAACACAATCAAAAAAATAGTCTAAATTTAAGATTTGAACTGCAGATACAATTTCCACCCATATGCATTGCACAGTTTCAAAATAACTAATAACATATTTGTCAGTCCAACCTAAATTAAATCATGTTTTAAATTAGCAAAGTTCAAAAACAAATGCATTAAGGTATACTAGATAGTTTATTGTTGCATTATCAAATCATCTTCATTATCAATTCATCTTCACAATTTTTTTTCTCGAAACACAATGACTTTATTCTTGATATTTAATGAGTTTATTTTGTATTACAACTTTTTTCTCGAAACACAACGACTCTATTCTTGATATTTAAAGAGTTTATTCTCAAGATTGTATTATGACTTTTTTTCTCAAAATGTAATGTTTTTTTTCTCGAAACACAACGACTTTATTCTCGATATTTAATGAGTAACATTCTCAAGATTGTATTCCGACTTTTTTTCCCGAAATTTAACGAGTTCTTCCTCGAAACACGACTTTATTCTCGATATTTAATTAGTTTATTCTCAAGATTGTATTACGACTTTTTTCTCGAAATTTAATGATTTTTTTTCTCGAAACAACGACTTTATTCTTGATATTTAATGAGTTTATTCTCAAGATTGTATTACGACTTTTTTTCTTGAAATTTAACAAGTTTTTTATCGAAACACAACGACTTTATTCTTGATATTTAAAGAGTTTATTCTCAAGATTGTATTACGACTTTTTTTTCTCAAAATTTGAAGTTTTTTTCTCTAAACACAACGACTTTATTCTCAATATTGAATAAGTTTTTTCTCAAGATTGTATTACGATTTTTTTCTCGAAATTTAATGAGTTTTTTCTCGAAACACAACGACTTTATTCTCGATATTTAATGAGTTTATTCTCAAGATTGTTTTACGACTTTTTTATCGAAACACAACGACTTTATTCCCGATATTTAATGAGTAACATTCTCAAGATTGTATTACGACTTTTTTCCCGAAATTTAACGAGTGTTTCCTCGAAACACAACGACTTTATTCTCGATATTTAATGAGTTTATTCTCAAGATTGTATTACGATTTTTTTTCTTGAAATTTAACAAGTTTTTTCTCTAAACACAACGACGTTATTCTCGATATTTAATGAGTTTATTCTCAAGATTGTCGTACGACTTTTTTTCTCGAAATTTAACGATTTTTTTCTCGAAACAACAACTTTATTCTCAATATTTAATGAGTTTATTCTCAAGATTGTTGTACGACTTTTTTTCTCGAAATTTAACGAGTTTTTTCTCGAAACACAACGACTTTATTCTCGATATTTAATGAGTTTATTCTCAAGATTGTATTACGACTTTTTTCTCGAAATTTAACGATTTTTTTCTCGAAACACAACAACTTTATTCTCAATATTTAATGAGTTTATTCTCAAGATTGTCGTACGACTTTTTTTCTCGAAATTTAACGATTTTTTTCTCGAAACACAACTTTATTCTCAATATTTAATGAGTTTATTCTCAAGATTGTATTACGACTTTTTTCTTGAAATTTAACGATTTTTTTCTCGAAACACAACGACTTTATTCTCGATATCTAATGAGTTTATTCTCAAGATTGTATTGCGACTTTTTTCTCGAAATTTAACGATTTTTTTCTCGAAACACAACGACTTTATTCTCGATATTTAATAAAATTCTGATAAATATCGGTGCATCTCTACACATATATGCTTACAAGGCTTACAACATCAAGTAAAAGGGATGATATCCATCCTAAAACCCTCATGTAACAGAAGAAGGATTTGCAACATGTCTCTGCTTGTGGGACTCACAGTCGTGTCTTCTCCAGAGAGTCTGTAGAAATCAGTCTCTGTTCAGACAGGCGTGTAATAGGCTACTGTACGCATCTGACCTATCATCTTCCTCCAACAAAACCCAAAAGATCCTCACACGGGTCAAAAGAAGGAGATGGCCAGATCCAGACTCATTTATAACTGCTTCGTCAACTCATTTTGAGCTTTTTCCAACTTGCCTTTTGACTTTTATATAACTTTTAGAGTCTGATAAAATGCTCCAGTCAAACACTAGTGTCATAAATTTATATCAGGCCAAAGACTGTACATTTAGTTCCCTTTGGGGATGAAATTCAAAAATGAGATCTTCCTTATTCCTTATATCTCAATTGCTCCCACATGGCAGTAAGATTAAGTGGAGAGCTTCAGAAAAAGCGGAGACTCGGATGTTCGACAGAAAAAAATGAGAGAAATTCAGAGAAAAAAAAGTCTGCAATCAAATATCAAAAAGCTCCCTATAAACTCACACAATTCTATTTCAATTCTACCAAGAACAAATGATCTGAGCTGCTATCCACATCAATTTATAGCCACTCTTCCATTATGATAACAATCGACACTATGTCTGTTATTTTAAGGGAAAAAACATCTAATATAAAGTTGATGCATAAATGAAACAGACTAATTGAACTCCATTCTGTGTATTCTGCAATACAAGTCTCCAAGAGGAGCCAGCAAAGGCCATATTTACACACACTGCACACTGCAGTCGCCTCCACACACTGATCATTCATCATTCAGACAGTCATCTAAAACATTAAACTGTAATATTCCTTTGCAATAAACAACAATAAAAATCACCTGACTCGTTTTATTTCTCCTAAGGAATTGCAGACGAAACAAATTTGATACTTATATGAAACCTATCCAACTTCTAACCTTTCATTCTCATGCTGTTCTCAAGAAAACACGATAAACATCTTAGTTCCAGGTCCAGTGTAAAAATGGGAAAAGATTAAAATAGGATTAAACTAAAATAAATAAAACTAATAAAAAAATAATTTAATTTTTTTAATTCATGTGTCCATACATTTTTTAAATCAAAAACAATACCGTCCCCTCCCTCCCGCAACAACATCTCTTTACTGGCATGAGGGCGGAGCAACCTGTCACTCACATGAGATCCACCAATAGCAAACCACAACCATCTAAGCATCCAATCAATTCCCCAAAGACGAAATCAAGCCCCGCCTTACATTTGTTCTTGTTCCAGAAGCCAGAAACAGTGCAGAAAAAAACATCTAACAGCACAGGAAAAAAATGTAAAAATGTAACATATTACAGTAAAAAAATACTATTATAAAAATGTGTTAAATATGATTAGGAAAATATTTTCACGTATATAATATACATTTTTCAATCTATAAACTGGTATAAAATTAAAGGAAAATTTATATATATTTTAGGATGGGGGACACATGAGGATCGTCACGTGTGTGTGTGTGTGTGTGTGTGCATCTGAAAAACCCTATACTAGACTACACATGACATCTAACTATCCAGCTCTGCATTTGAAGGTTGTTTAGTCGGTGTCTCCTTACTGAAATAAATGACAAAGTGAACAAAAACAGGCAAGTAAGGTTAATAATTTATAAACAGTGGTTCTATTAATAGTACCAGACTTGTTCAAGTGTTCTCAGTTGTAAGTGTCGGGCACTAATGAAGCTCTCCTGTCTTGCTGATATGAGTGATGAGTGATGGTTGTAGCCTGCAGAAACGTCTCCAGAGCTCTGCATCACACGTTACTAACCGCCTGTCTTACACAGATCCCTCTCACCCTCAGCTCAAGCTGCTCTAATACTGCAATTTTGCATGAAGACCAAAATATGTCAGCTCACAACCATGAACAGAAATAGAGTAAATAGGTCAAATCAAGCACTGTGACTCTAAATTAAATTATGCAGCAACTTTGGTTGTCAATCAACATGCATCTCTTCTTTTTTTTGGGGTGGTGCACAAAAGTTATATAAATGTTCCTTTTAAGTACATTTATGCTGCCTCTGCACAAAATCTACCTTGGGGTTTCATGTTCACTACACTGTAAAAAAAAATATTGATGGTTTAACTTAAAAAAGTAAGTAACCTGGTTGCCTTAAAATTTTAAGTTCATTGAACTGGAAAAAGTGAGTTAATACAATAAAGGAGATTAATTTAACCATCAAAAACTCAAAATTATATGTTATCTGAACTAAATAAATTATTTAAGTTGATTTGACAAAAGAAAAATCACTGTAAAAAAAAAATTGGTTTTAACTTAAAAAAGTAAGTAACCTGGTTGCCTTAAAATTTTAAGTTGATTAAACTGGAAAAAGTGAGTTAATACAATGAAGTAGATTAATTTAACCATCAGAAACTCAAAATAATAAGTTATCTCAATTAAATAAATTATTATAAAGTTGATTTGACAAAAGAAAATATGTTGTGATAACAAATCTTGAAAATATTTTTTACAGTGATACCGTTCAAAAGTGAAATACAGTATATATGTGTGAATTCACAAAAATATTCACAAAAATATTAAGCAGCACTAAACATTGATAATAATCATAAATGTTTCTTAAGCATCAAATCACCATATTAGAATGATTTACATTGAAGACTGGAGTAATGATGCTGACATTTCAATAAATTACATTTTTAAACATATTCACATAGAAAACACTTTTTTTAAATTACAATAATAATTCCTAAAAATTCCTGTTTTTGTCCATCAAATAAATGCAGTTTTGATGTTAAAAACATTAAAAGCTCTTTCCGACCTCAAACCTTTGAATGGTTGTTGATATAATAGAATAAAAAGTTACATTTACTCAGTTCAGTTACACTGTACCAGTTCCTTAAGAGCACTGAATGCCTTTATTAACTTCCTTGGTTTATTTCAATGGTCCACTCATACAATCTTCTAACTATAAGTAACTTTGCAAGTACATGTCAATTAGAGTATTAGTAGACTATTAGTTTCGGATTAGTAGAATAAGTTAACATACTTGCAAAGTTACTTATAGTCAGTAAAATGTCTTTTTAGGAGCATCAGAATAAAGTGTTGCAGTCGAGTAAAACTCTAGTCACTGCTAGTTAACATGTAGTTACAAAGTTAATGATAATTAGAAGAATGTCTGAAGTGGACCATCGAAATAAAGTGTTACCATGTTGGGTTACACTTTATTTTAAGGTGACCGTTTTATTGTACTTTTAACCTTTGGCTAATAAACTCACGTGAAGACAAGTGTGTTTGATTGCACAAACACCAGTGTAAACAGTACTAAACGGCACTAATTTGTATTTCCAACAAACAGAATGATTAATAATTACTTTAAAATTCAGAATATCATTATTGTTTGAGGAATGAATCAATGATGCATCTGTGAATTAATGTTTCCCCCCATTATAATGTCTCAGTCTGATTGTGACTCAGTGTGTGTGAAATGGCCGAGGGTTTCGCTCAGATGAGGAAGAAGTGTTTGAGAAAAACCCCATTATGACAAAGCCCGAGCTCCTCTCATTCACTGACTTTGAAGCTCTTCTGGAGGTGGGATGTATATGGAGAGTTCCCACAGAGATGAAAGGAAGATGGAGACGCATCAGTGCACAAAACACATTCATTTAAGCTTAGTTGGTAAATAAAGCAGAATTATACTTGCTAGACTGTGCTGCTTTCCTCCTATAGAGCGAGACCTTTGCCTGCCAGCATAAATCCACAAGCCACATTCGTTTTGTTTTACATTTCGTTTATATGCTGGTTAAACTGAAAGAGTAGTTATGATAATGCTCAAAAAGTTACAAACTGTGAAGACTTTTTGATAAGAATTGCTACACATTACTGTTTCTCATCTAGTTCTGCTGGTGTTCATCAAGCTTACTTTAAGTCGAGAGTAAAACTGATAAATCCAATGATTAGTTTTTCCTCAATGTTTGGTACATCAAACCAGCCAATCAGACTTGAACTTCCAGACTTACAACCTACATTCTGCCTTTAGAACAAATAGTGCAAACACATTACAGTGATGTGAATAAGTTTGGACACCCATGCTAAAGTTGCCTAAAAAGAGGAATAAAAAATCATCTTTTGGATATTGATCTTAATGCCTTAATTAGAAAAATGAGGAAAACTCCAACCTTTAAGGACACAAACTTTCTTTGTGAATGAATAATGTATCATAAATAAATAAATGTTTTTCCTTAAAATACAGGGTGCATAAGTCAGGACACCCCTATGTTAAATTCCCATAGAGTCAGGCAGATTTTTATTTTTAAAAGCCAGTTATTTCATGGATCTAGGATAATATGCATCATGATATTATATATATTAAAATATCCCCACATCATCACACACCTTCCACCACACCTAGAGATTGGCATGGGGTACTTTCCATAAGATCATCTTTCAATGCAAATCAAACCAGCTATTAGGCGAACTGAAGTAAAACCATGCCAATCTCTAGGTGTGGTGGAAGGTGTGTGATGATGTGGGGATATTTTAATATACGTATATAATATCAGGATGCATATTATCCTAGATCCATGAAATAACTGGCTTTTAAAAATAAAAATCTGCCTGACTCTATGGGAATTTAACATAGGGGTGTCCTGACTTATGCACCCTGTATTTTAAGGAAAAAAAATTATTTATTTATGATACATTATTCATTCACAAAGAACATTTGTGTCCTTAAAGGTTGGAGTTTTCCTCATTTTTCTAATTAAGGCATTAAGATCAATATCCAAAAGATGATTTTTTATTCCTCTTTTTAGGCAACTTTAGCATGGGTGTCCAAAATTATTCTCATCACTGTAAGTACAGAGTTAGTTACAAACTACTCACTAAGCCTCTATTATGGACTTTACGTCCCAATTTATTTAAGAACATACAAATGGCTTGTGCAACCCGACCCGAATCCTGACGGTTTTAAGCTAAAGGAAATAACAACAATATATGAGGAGGAGCCTGAAACAGAACGGCACCCATTTACAGAGTACAGAGACAGTCCTGCTGAATACATTACTCTGAGTTGAAAGAACTACAAAGTGCAAGGCTATTGATAATTCACTGCCGATGGAAAGTGTAAAACAGGAGCCAAGGGCTGTAGGAAGCAAATACACAATAACCAGTGGGTTGCCTCGAAGGGGTACTTGCTCTTTAGTGACCTATAACCGGGTAAATGTTATCCAGGACATGTGGGCATCAGCACATTTGGTTTTTGGGACATGAGCCCCACAGCAAACTGCAAGCCGGAGGGTTTGTCCTGAATGCAGAAGTCCAGCGGGGAGTTGGCTTGGCCGCCTGGTGCCCGAGAGAAAGAGTCAACACTAGAGGGTGTTTACTGCTCTTCAGAGGACTAATGCTGGGGAAAGGCCAATGGAAAAGTGAAGTCTCTGCAGAGAGCAAGGAAATGTTGTCTTGGCAAGGCAGAAGTGCGCTGTGAGATTCAATGAAAGGTCATGGGGTCAAGCAAAGAGCCAGAGGCGGTTGCTGCCAAATAAAAATAGCACTTGCTGACAGTATTTTTTTTCCATTTCTGTGTCGTTCTATTCTAGGTATACAGCCTTAAAGTCCATCATCACCAAAATGATGATCACCAAAATCATTCCAAGTCCACAACTTTAACGATAACGACACAATATAGGAATCGCTTGAAAAATTCCCATAAAAACCATTGATAGCCAATCAGAAAATATCAATTGCACTAGTTCAGCACTAGTTTATGGTTCACCCCAAAAATAAAACATCTTTTATTGTTCCTCATGCTTTCTCTTATGGCTTACTTTCCTCTGCCATTCCCACACAATGAAAGTGGACCGTGATTTATACCAACAAGCTCGAAAGGGAACAACAAAAGCATCATAAACGTGGTCCTTATGATTCATCACACGATAGTTTTAAGAAAGTTATAGACTGAAAACCATTATTTATTTAAAATATCACCGTGATTTTTGCTGCTTGTCGAAATTGAGCTTAAGCAACACAATTGCTATACATTTTGTCCAAACTTAATTTGATTGTGTTCAATCTACTTAAATATGTCAAATTTAAGTTTACTTAATCCATTTGTGTTGGATTACATGAATGATTTGTGTTGCATTAACTGAAACTGGGCTGTGCTTGTTAGTTCCCAGCATGCTTTGCATATGGCTGAATTAACACATGTCTAAATTAAGTGTTATTTTATGTTTTTGAGAAAATGAGAAAAGGGGAAGACTTTAGCGTGCGTAATTGTGTTTAATGTTCAATTATTAGTAGCATTGAAATGCTCCATCATGAAATGCATTGGTTGATGAAGCATGTAAATATTATAATTTAAGTTGCTAACAAGTGTTATCAGTACACTCTAAAAAATGCTGGGTTGTTTTAACCCAATTTTGGGTCAAATATGGACAAACCCGAAATGTTGGGTTAAAAATGTAATGTAAAAATGTAACCCAACAGCTGGGTTAGTCCATATTTGACCTAAAGTTGGGTTAAAACAACCCAGCATTTTTTAGAGCATAGCTAATACTGGTCTAGAGTATATAGTTATAGTCTAGAGTGTGAAACTAAAATCAATTTTTTTTATTGGATGAATGAATATTATGAATTTGAAAACCTGAATCTTATCAGGGAGCCTTTCTAAATTCACTGACAATATTAAATGAAGCTGTGCCCAACCACAGTGAATAAGTTGAATCAACCTTCATAAATTAAGTTGGAATAACAGAATTGCATAATGCTGAAATAAAGCAGCTCAATCGAAGAGTTATTTTTGAGTGCAGCTCTCACATTTAATTTACACATTTGCATATTCAAATTTGGCCCATCAAGACCTTATAAATAATATGTTTGAATATGTGCTAGCACTATTGAGATTTGAGATCTATGGCAGCAAATAAGCCACTTTCGTAATCAATAGAAGAAATAAAGCTGGTTTCACTTGTCCCTTTAAAACATTCTGGAGTAAAATTGCACCAACATGACTACTAACACTCAGGGTATTAATAGACTAGTAGGCTTAGAAAAAGTTGACATGTTCTTGCAAAGTTACTTATAGTCAGTTGAATATCTGTTTAGGAGCATCAAAATAAAGAGTTAGCACTAATACTGAGAGTTGCAAAGTCAATGTTCAAAAGGGACAATCAAAACAAAGTGTTACCAAAGCCTAATTGAGCGCATCTTTTAAGAAAAGCACTGTTTTTCTAATAGCCCAAGAAGATAAAATGATCAACAATAATTATCCCCATTAAAAAAAATCATGCATTTTGGTGACTTACCTATAGTGGACACCACTGTCCCAACGAAATAAAACGCGCCGGTAAAATCCCATCTGGGTCGAAGAGCATCGACCCGAGCTCCAGCAGCAATCGCAACCTCGTACTCTTTCAGGAAGGAGCTCAGATCCTGCAAACTGATATTGAACGTGTCACTGAAGTTCAGGAGGGTCCGGTTCCAGCGCCCGTGTGCCCGCAGCTCGGACGGCCTCTCGATGGCGGAAAACACCGCAGCGCCACACAGCAAATACACGATGATGAGCAACGCGAGCAGCAGAAAGCGCCCATTGTCTTCGTTAATGTGAAGGGAGCGGCAGCCCTGCATCATCCAGATCTCAGCACCACCGGCGCGGTGGACAGCGACCAATGCAATGACATGGATCCTCTACACCTGCTTCTTGAGGACACCCCGAGACCTCCTAGCATAACGTTAATGATATGTATCAAACACTTCAGATAAGTTTTAGAGGAGAGAAAGCCGTATTTTAAGACGCTTACCAGCTTAATTTATCCATTTGCCATTGTCAGTGACATGGATCCTCTAGCGCTGCCGCTGCTGTGGTGCTGATGCTTTTGGACACTCCGGTCTTCTATAGGATATATTGCACATGTATTTTCTATCAAACAAGCACGATAAGTTTTGGAAAAGAGAGAAAATTAACTTTCCAAGTTGATACTCTTTATTTTGCTTCAAACGCGCAAGGATAACAATTACGCATTTCATTTATATTGTTGCATTCCAAATAAGCTGCACAAATCCTTCAGATACACCACTTGTGGATCCGCTTTAGTAGTTTGTTAAATGACTAGACTCACCCTCGCGCTCATTAAAGTAGTTCTACATCCATCTCCGTCTCCATCCCATGGATTGCTTATCGACATAAATCCAGCTTTAAACTGTTCAGTTGCAGGCTAAAATCCTCAGACGATGAAATTCCCAGACTCCTGGTTGTGTTTTATTGCAGGGATGCAGCAGCAGTGTGTTCTCCTGCTTTTCCATGTTGCGGATGAAGCATCCAGATCATCCTTGGGTCGCTGCGCAAAATCTCTCGTCCCGTGAATCACATTAATTTTCGCTTCAGTACAAAGATACAGCGGGGTCAATGCAAATAAAGACGTTTAGTGACCTTTCTTTTTGTGAGGCAGATCTCCAGTCTATTCGCTGTGGGATGTTTGATGCCCGCAGTCCTAATGAGGCTGATCTTCAGATCAAATCTGTGCGCATATAGAACAACTATGAGGATTTACACTACAGCAACTCTGTTGGCATACAGTGCTTGTTAATTTACCTTAACAACGTTTAACAACGTTTAACGATGCCTTTTAACAGTTTGACCCTTAACAAAGTTATTATATAGGATATTAAATCTATAGCCAATTATTTTTCCTTTGTAATTTTACGTCACGTTTCCTTCTCGCTGTATTTTGTTTAACACTTGATGTTATTTGCTATACTTTGCCTGTCTTTTAGTAAGCTATACAAAAGCTAAACAAATCTAATTTATTCCGTCCTGATGTTTGAATTATTAAAATCTTTTTACTCATTTTTGTTTTTCGACGTTGAATTGAAAAGCGCTTTTCCCGCCCTTTTAACACAAACACTCACGAGATCAGAAAACATCTACGGTGAGGTGAAATTTGTCGACAATAACGTGATAATGGTAAATGTTGATTCAATCCCTCAGTATGTGAAGTCCATGTCCCTAACACACACCTTGCCTTGCCACAGTCTCCCCACAAATCACGAGGAAACTATGCGGCACGCGCTACTACAACTGCCGCGCGCGCCCTATTAGAGACGCTCGAGCGCACCGCGGTAACTGGAAGAGGTGGGCTTGTTATTTCTGACAATTAATCAATGGCATAATTACCTGTGGTGGCCAGCATCACCACTGCCAACGGTGAGTCCCTAGACAGAATTAGATGAGTCTGAATGCAATGCAATGGCTGGCATGTTTAAAATGCAAAGGATTAACTGCTCATCAGTCTTTCAGGTCATACTCTACACAACCGATTTCATGTTAAATTACTAATTAATCCAAACGAACATCATCTACTTGATTAGTGCACAATCATTGCATCATACTCACCTTTTGTCCAAACACTAATGACTTTTTTGGTAACACTTTAGTTTAGGGTCTTAGGGTCTAATTCTTACTACTAATTGCTTATTAGCATGCATATTACTGGCTGTTTAGTAGTAACTACTTAATGCCTTGACCATTTGTAAATCCCTTAATCCTATTATCCAAACTTAATAACTACCATACTAACTATCAATAAGCAGTGATTATGAGTTTATTGAGGCAAAAGTCACTGTTAATAGTTGGTTTATATTGAGAATTGGCCACTAATCTAAAGTGTGGCCACTTTTTTCTTCTGTGAAACACAAAATGATGTGTTTAGAATACCAAAGCTGCTTTTTTCCACACAGATTTTCACTCCATGTTTTTATTGATCGGATGGGGGAAAACATGTAGATGCATTTTATAAGGGAACAGTATGTGATCAAGCTGTGTTGAGATAAGGTGGGACATGAAACAGTTTGAACAACAGAACTACGGTTTGCAAGCCCCAAGTTGATTGACTAAGTTTAAACATATAATAAGTCTAACAAGTTCAAAAATATCAACAAATAAGAACATCATTGAGTGCTTGCATATAATGGTTATGCATGCACTGAAAATATTCCCCTCTGTCCCATATCACTCATGTTTGTGCGTAATCAAAAGTGTTGATAATGAGACACGCAAGACTCAATGACAGAAGTAGGACATGTTACCGATGTCCCATCTTGAGGCAAAGATTTGAACATGAACAAAAGCATGAGTTTTGAGAGAGGAGGGGTTGTATGTTGCTTTGGATAAAAGCACCGGAGTAAATAGCGACGGCCTTGTACAGTTTGGTGAACCGCATGTACAGATGTAGAGTCTAGTTAACAGATGGAAAGACAAAGGTTTAAAATAAATCACTTGCGGTAAGGAGAAGGTCGCCCGAACGAGAGGGATTGTGATTACAGATCTCTTCTATCACCACTGTGTCCTTGAAAACAATCACTTAACCCCATTTTACTCGAGGGGGGACATGATGATACTCGTTCATCAGATTACCATCATCCCTTCTTCTCTGGAGTCGAACTCAAAGCTTCACTTCTGATATAGAAGGCTTGTTACATGAAAATGAGTTAATCATAACATTAAATAATAATCAAATGTTAAACATAGCAAATATCTATCTATCTATCTATCTATCTATCTATCTATCTATCTATCTATCTATCTATCTATCTATCTATCTATCTATCTATCTATCTATCCATCCTTCTATCTATCTATCTATCTATCTATCTATCTATCTATCTATCTATCTATCTATCTATCTATCTATCTATCTATCTATCTATCTATCTATCTATCGTTCTATCTATCTCTATCGTTCTATCGTTCTATCTATCTATCTATCTATCTATCTATCTATCTATCTATCTATCTATCTATCTATCTATCTATCTATCTATCTATCTATCTATCTATCTATCTATCTATCTATCTATCTATCCATCCATCCATCCATCCATCCATCCATCCATCCATCCATCTATCTATATATCCATCCATCCATCCATCCTTCTATCTATCTATCTATCTATCTATCTATCTATCTATCTATCTATCTATCTATCTATCTATCTATCTATCTATCTATCTATCCATCCATGCATCCATCCATCTATCTATCTCTATCCATCCATCCATCCATCCATCCATCCATCCATCCATCCATCCATCCATCCATCTATCTATCTATCTATCTATCTATCTATCTATCTATCTATCTATCTATCTATCTATCTATCTATCTATCTATCTATCCATCTATCCATCTATCCATCTATCTAATATAAGAACATGATGATGATGTTAATGATAGCAACAACATGGATAAACAATGCATCTGTTTTAATATAGATCACACATTTTAAGTCTATATGCATTCTCTTATGAAGTGGCTTATGTGTCTGGTCACATTTTTGGCCATGAATATGTTTGTACACTGTTTGTTGGTTATGATAAATGCATGAATTTAAATGTAATTGAATTATTCATAGCGGCTTCCTCTGTTGTTTAACTATTGATATCGCTTCTATTAGAAAAACAACACAGAGATTGTATTGCTCCTTTTGGTGGGAAATTTTGAAGGAGAATGAAATGTTTTCTTTAACAGAGTGACAAAAAAATGTAAACTTTCTTATTTCTAATTAGTTTAACTTAGTTCTTGCCTTTACTTGGAAAGAATGTGCTAATGTTGCAATAAAGAAATGATGTAATGATCCGCATGTTCAAGAAGAGTTTTTCTTACGGTTTTTCTCAGTCGCTTTGGTGCATTTCTTACTGTAAATTATTTTATAAAGTAGCACTAGTAAAAGCTGTGAAAAACAAAATCCTCAAAACACCCACATACAGTAATATCGAAATAGTACTGTTGAAATTGATGCCATAGAAGTGCAGCCTTGAGCATTTTCAATACAGTCACTGTCACCCAAACGGTAGCCTAAGTTTACATCAGGTAATCCTGTCCAACACTATCTCATGACCAATTCGTACGAATTCGACGCATGATTAAAAAGTGTCTAATTTGTACTAATTCGTACGACCTCACTCGTACTAATTTGTACGATTTGTCTAAACCCACGTGATGGTTAGGTTTAGGGGCGGGGTCAGGGGTAGGTCATTCGTACGAATTCATACGAATTGGCCAATTCGTAAAATATGTACGATTTAGCAAAATCGTATTAATTCGTACGAGTGAGGTCGTATGAATTGTTACGAATTAGCCACTTTTTAATCATTCGTCGAATTCGTACGACTTGGTCGTGAGATCGGGTTGATCCTGTCAAACACAGTTACATTGACAACATGCCTAAACATTTTGATGACCTTGTTCATGAACAATGACTCAATGACTTATCATTTTGATGACACTGACATGATCATTGGCATGAATATTGACTTTTGAGGGATGTATAAGGATTTTTATTGACTGACAGCTTTAGAAACATATCTATTGTATATTGCAGTTTGTACAAATTGTTCTGAGAAATGCACTTATTATTTTGCACATCTTAGGGATGATGTGAAAAATGCATTAAAGTGACTGAGAAAAACTGTAACGTCATGGAATGATATCTACTGTATATGCTTGCCATATGATCAGATAGACTAGACTAATTAAAGGAGTAGTTCACTTTAAAAAAAAACTTTGGCTGATAATTTACTCACCCCCATGTCATACAAGATGTCCATGTCTTTCTTTCTTCAGTCGAAAAGAAATTAAGGTTTTTGATGAAAACATTCCAGGATTTTTTCCATATAATGGACTTCAATGGGGTCCAAAAGGTTCAAGGTCCAAATGAGAGTTTAAGTGCAAACTGCAAACCGTTCAAAGGGCTTTAAACGACACCAGACGATGAATACGGGTCTTATCTAGCGAAACGATCGGTCATTTAAAAAATAAGTAAAACATTTTAAGTTTTATAAGGACAAATGCTCGCCTTGCTCTGTTCTGTGATGCGCGTTCGTGACTCTCCTGTTCGAACTTGTTCATCAAAATGAACAAATCTTTTTTTCAAGTCATGACTCGAAGGGTCCTAGACTCTTATTCATCGTCTGGTGTCGTTTAAAGCCCTTTGAAGCTGCACTGAAACTTTCATTTGGACCTTGAACCGTTTGGACCCCATTGAAGTCCATTATATGGAGAAAATCCTTAATTTCTTTTCGACTGAAGAAAAAAAGACATGGACATCTTGGATGACATGGGGGTGAGTAAATTGTCAGCAAAAGTTTTTTTAAAAGTGAACTACTCCTTTAAAAAAATCTTATCACAGTAAAAATAACAGTCATACGGCTTAGATCATTAACGATCACCAGATAGTAAAACCAATAACAGTGGCTATATAATACAGTGGTATAATATGGTAATGTAGGCCTGTATATTTCGACTTGGCTGGGAACAAAGAGAAAAACGCTAATGAGAAAAGAGGAGACAAAATCTGCTACAAAAAGCTTAGGCAGCGCCGGCAGAGAACATATGGTTGCATCTATCACTAACTTGTCAAGAATCCCCCTGAAAGTTGCTTTTTATAATTACCTGAGCGATTAAATGACAGTGCGTCTCTGGGCTGACAGCAGCGGAGGGGCTGAGATAGATTGATCTGTGGAGAGGGAGGCATTGGGAAAGTCTATCGATCCAGTGTCATTCTGCAAAGAACAGGCGGCAGAGTCAGCTCTCATCTGATACAGTATACGCTCACTCATCAGCACACACACATACAGTATACACATTTATCGGACTCGCTGGAAACCTGCAGATGTCAATTGGTGAGCATTCCTGACATAGGACTACAAGAGTTTGATATACTCACTCTTAAAGGAGTAGTTCACTTTTAAAAAAAAAAAACTTTTGCTGATAATTTACTCACCCCCGTGTCATCCAAGATGTCCATGTCTTTCTTTCTTCAGTCGAAAAAAAATTAAGGTTTTTGATGAAAACATTCCAGGATTGTCTCCATATAATGGACTTCAATGGGGTCCAAACGGTTCAAGGTCCAAATGAGAGTTTCAGTGCAGCTTTAAACGACACCAGACGATGAATAAGGGTCTCATCTAGGACCCTTCGAGTCATGACTCGAAAAAAGATTTATTCATATGATGAACGAGTTCGAACAGGAGAGTTCGAACTCGCGAACGTAAATAAACGTAAATAAAACTTAAAAGTTTTTTATTTATTTTTGAAATGGCCGATGGTTTCGCTAGATAAGACCCTTATTCATCGTCTGGTGTCATTTAAAGCCCTTTGAAGCTGCACTGAAACTCTCATTTGGACCTTGAACCGTTTGGACCCCATTGAAGTCCATTATATAGAGAAAAATCCTGGAATGTTTTCATCAAAAATCTTAATTTCTTTTCGACTGACGAAAGAAAGACATGGACATCTTGGACGACATGGGGGTGAGTAAATTATCAGCAAAAGTTTTTTTTAAAAGTGAACTACTCCTTTAAGGCCAAGAACGATAACTATTTACATTTATGCATTTAGCTGACACTTTTATCCAAAGCGACTTATATGTCAGAAGTCGCACGCCTCTGGAGCAACTAGCAGGTTAAGTGTCTTGCTCAAAATTGGTGTTTTGGTGTTTCACAGTGGATTTGAACCCGAGTCTCTCACACCAAAGGCATGTGTCTTATCCACTGCGCCATCACCACCCCACTATAAGATCACAGTGCCGCAGAACGATTTTTAGAAATATAGCCTATCTTTATCATTATCGTTATAATGTCCTAATAGCACACAAACCTCAATGACAGTGACAGCAAATGTGCAGTAAAAAGTCAATCTCTGGATTCACATCACAGTGATCACACAACACATTACAGTGATGACAAAAACAACAACAACAACATCAAGTCAGCAAACCACAAAATAATAATCCTATAAACTCTCAGAAAAAAGGTACAAAAGCTGTCACTTGGGCTGTACCTTTTCAAAAGGTAAACTTTAAACTTTTGTCCATTTCAGGTGTTAATAAGTACATTTTAGGTGTTAATATGTATATTTTAGGTGCTAAAATGTATATTTTAGGTGGTAATATGTAAGTTTTAGGTGCTAATATGTACATTTTAGGTGTTAATATGTATATTTTAGGTGCAAATAAGTACATTTTAGATGTTAATATGTACATTTTAGGTGCTAATATGTACATTTTAGGTGCTAATATGTACCACTAATGTTCCAATATGCAGCCTTTGGATAGAAAGTGTACCTTTTGAAAAGGTACAGCCCCAGTGACAGCTTTTGTACCTTTTTTTTCTAAGAGTGTAGCGAGCGCATCATTTATTCATGTTGCAGTGCAGGCGAGGGGCTCAATAAATCAGCAACATTGTTCAGTTTGGAAATGTTTGTTCAGACGTGGATCTAACGTGCTTTAATGAAGATTCACGTGTAGATGTACTAAAGATGTGAAGTAGTTGTGGTCCCATATGCTGTACAAGTGCTTTTCCACAGGATAAAATGAACGCAGTGTTGAGCTAATTAGAACAGAAGCAGTTGGGACTCACTTTGCTTATAGTCTCTCATTAAGGGATTAATTAGTCATGTTCACAGTGGAACTTTTCACTTTAATGCCACAGTTTGATATTATATTATCAATCAGTTTATTGGCAGAAACATATGTTTGAGAACCTTTAGTTCCCTCCAGGGATCAATTTCTTTCTTCACAGCGTTCCTTATTTTCCAGTAAACGCCTACGAAATTATCCATGGAATAAGGAGCACAACTCGTTATCTTATGGCTGAAATTTAATTGCCAGGTTTGGCAGGAATCCTTTGCTGAATGTGTCCTTAACATGGGTCCTCGTTTTCATCTCTTTCTGTGTGAGAGAGACTATCTCTGAGGATCCAATTAAACTGACCATTGACCATCCCAGCATCAAGAACAGAGAAACAGCAGACAAAAAGCATCATAACAGTATAATAAAAAATCATAACAAGATGACGAACAGTTTGTTTCCTCTTATCTGACTCTGAAAATGATCCAAGAATTGTGTGGGATTTACAGTAGTTTGGTGGATCAGAGATGTCTGATTTGACGATAATTTTAGATATTATCAAACCAACTAACCCTAACATACAATACAATTTGCAAAGCAGTGATATTATTTAAAAATCACACTTATGTTGTTTTAATTGCGATATTGAGATAAAAGAAAAAAATACTTTTTTCAGTCTTTAAAAATGGAAAATTTTGAAAAAGAAAAAAATGAAAAAGTTTAATAATTTTTTTGTATTATATTAATTTTTATTTAATATTATTATTAATAATTTAATCATATTATTATTAATATTAATGTAATAATTTAATTAGTTATATTAATTTTTTGTTTTAAATATGAATAACACTATCATTCAAACATTTTGGGGTCAGTAAGATATATATATATATATATATATATATATATAGTGACAGCAAATTCATGTATAATGTTGCAAAATCTTCTTATTTCAAACAGATGCTGTTCTTCTCTATTTATCAAAGAATCCTGAACATATGTATTACGGTTTCCATAAAAATCTGAAGCAGCGCAACTGTTTTCAACATTGATAATAATCAGAAGTGTTTCTTGAGCAGCATATCAACATATTTTTTAACTACATTTTAAATATTTTAATTTATAATATTTCACAATTTAATCAAATAAATCAGTCTTTGTAAGCATAAAAGACTTCTTTTAAAAATATTTTTAAAAAGTCACACCGACTTCAACTCTTAGTGTATGATGCAGAAAAGTATATGAATATGACCCTCCTCAGAATGAGAAACTCGATTCTATCATCATACTCTTTTTATACGTGATGAAACATTTTAAGTTTCTTAAGCTAAATTTGAGGAACGGAGAAAATTGGTTTAGGATCAAAAACAAGGATCTGCTTAATCAGAGGTGTATCAATCATGATATGTTTGGAAGAAAATAGCAAGAATATTTAAGTTCAGTCCCTTTTTCAATACAACAATTCAATAAGTATTTGGATGAATCCCATTTGATAGATGAGTCATTACTAGTTAGTTCCAATGATCTTCACTTTATAACGAATCCAAATAATTAGTAATTCCCACAGAAGTATCTAGTAACACTTTCATCTGTGAGCTATTACTTACTAATTCGTTAATAAGAGTTTCTTTTAGTTAATAGTAATTACTATATTATTAATAAACTTTTTCAGTAGTTCTCTGGGAAGTATTAAAAAATAGTAGTTATTGATTAGTTAATAGTGAACTACCACTTTCATCTGTGCGCTATTACTTACTAGTTCGTTAATCAGAGTTTCTTGTTAGTTAATAATAGTTACTAGATTGTTAATATTGTGTTACTCATTGGTTCTTGTGTAGTTATTCATTAACGAAGGAACCGTATTCTAAAGTGTTACCGTATTTTGATTGGGAGATGAATAATTATGAGAAGTCGGCGGTCACCAGGATTGCCATCTTTCCAAGAATGGGATACAGAATTGGGCAACGTCTGTGCAAATGAAGGAATGGCATACGGATTACTGGAAAAAAATGAGGTTTATAGGAGAAAGATACCTGACATTTATTGAGAGTCCAGGGGGACGTAATACACGAGTTTCTTTGACGTATTTGGTGAATAACTCTTTTATATTGTCAATTTGTTTGCAATTTCATTATTTAATTTATTTACTTTATTGTTTGTTTCTTGCAAATGTATTCTAGCAATCTTCAGGTAATTGTAGCTGGCACGTGTTGGATGGGAGGGGGTTTGATGTGACACCTACAGTATATTTGGAGAATAAATGTACTGTTTTGTTAATCTGAAAGAGAAGGCCATCTCCGGCGTAATCACGGACATAACCACCGTATAAAACAGATGAGTAACCCATTTTACATCACATCAATGAACTATGGGATTTTAACCGAGTCCATTGATCGATTAATCATGGCGAACAATAGCGTTCATTCTATAAAGAAACTAATAAAGAAGTAGCTCATCATGTGCTTATAAAGTTTCTCGTGATACCCTCAATATACCGCTATTTACATCCATTTTCTGAAATGCATAGAACAATGATTACTTGTTTTGTCCTTTTGTAGGGGGATAATTGCCATGGGTTTGCTTGTATCAGCCATAAGGCCCTGCTGAAATGGATGCTCTGCTGGCTGTACAAAACCACAAGAGCAATAATCTTCATTATCAGGTAATAAGCTGAAGGTTCTTGTTGTAGTGAATGTCTCTGTGTAAATGGTACTCATTGCAGGAAAACACAGGGCTGTGATCATATACTGTCCTCTGTGGGTCCTCTGCAATAAATCAACACTGTGGAAATCATATCAAATCTTTCAAAGAAAGCAATAAAAGAGATGGAAACAAAGAATATGTTCCGGTACTTACATCAGACTCTCATTTCCAGGTAGGCAAGACCAGTTTAATGATGTAGTATAGCACATTTCACAGTAATTCAAAGTGCTTTATATGGAAAAAATAAAGTAAAATAGAGAAATAATGCTAATGTTTACATAAAAATTGTATTCTCTGGTACCATACAGAGTCTATGAAATAGGTGAATGTCTTTCAAGTTCAACATGTTTTTTCAATATGTTCAATATGTTTTTTGAATACAATATAGTGGGGAAGTATTCAATTTCGGATGTGATTGGCTTGTATTGCATATGCAATGATGTGAATAAGTTTGGACACCCATGCTAAAGTTGCCTAAAAAGAGGAATAAAAAAATCATCTTTTGGATATTGATCTTAATGCCTTAATTAGAAAAATGAGGAAAACTCCAACCTTTAAGGACGCCAATTTTCTTTGTGAAAGAATAATGTATCATAAATAAATAAATGTTTTTTCCTTAAAATACAGGGTGCATAAGTCAGGGCACCCCTATGTTAAATTCCCATAGAGGCAGATTTTTATTTTTAAAAGCCAGTTATTTCATGGATCCAGGATAATATGCATCCTGATAAAGTTCCCTTGGCCTTTGGGATTAAAATATCCCATTCACCACACCTAGAGATTGGCATGGTTTTACTTCAGTTAGCCTAATAACTGGTGTGATTTGCATTGAAAGATGATCTTATGGAAAGTAGCCCATGCCAATCTCTAGGTGTGGTGGAAGGTGTGTGATGATGTGGGGATATTTTAATCCCAAAGGCCAAGGGAAATTTATCAGGATGCATATTATCCTGGATCCATGAAATAACTGGCTTTTAAAAATAAAAATCTGCCTGACTCTATGGGAATTTAAGATAGGGGTGCCGTGACTTATGCACCCTGTATTTTAAGGAAAAACATTTATTTATTTATGATACATTATTCATTCACAAAGAAAATTGGTGTCCTTAAAGGTTGGAGTTTTCCTCATTTTTCTAATTAAGGCATTAAGATCAATATCCAAAAGATGATTTTTTTATTCCTCTTTTTAGGCAACTTTAGCATGGGTGTCCAAACTTATTCACATCACTGTATACTCTTTTATTGTATTGTATTGTATCATATGTTGTGGACACCATCGGTATTCCCAAAACAAACGTTTGCCCTTCTTCTAAAATGAATTTAGGCTTGAAATCAACACTTATTACCTTGTTGGCTCGCCACGCTCCTGCAGTAATCGGTCTGTCATCGATATAATGGATACAGCAACTCTCAAGGGTCAGTGAAAACTATTTCTCCACCACAGGCTCGTGTATCACGTTTTTGTAGTAGCAGGACTTGTCTTCTCTGTGTGTCGCTGCTGAGTGCTTTGGACAGGTGCCATGTCGTTGAATAAAACTCCTGTTACACCTGTACAATCTGTTCAGCAACAATCCCATCAGCCCACGGGGAGCTGGAACAAGACCTGCAGTACAAACACATTACTTCCTCTATAAACGACAACTTTATAGCTCCGTTCCAAATTAAGTGAACTGCCTTGATGTCTATTGCCTATATAGGTAGCGGTACACATCCTAACAGAAAATAAACTTTATTGGCAGGCCCACATTGGAGATGTACCCTCGAAAAACAAAAACACCTTCCAAGATATCTGCAATGATGTGATTCACATTGCTCAACACATCACCATCAATTTACCATGCTAAAATATATATTCTGCAGATTTTCCCCTGATTTGGAAAACGCTTCATTGGCAGCAACTCAAGGAATACTGATTATTTCTATTAATGCGGTTCTATATTAAATTAATGCAAAAATCTCTGGGCAATGCATTATTGGATTGTTTTCTTTGCAAAAGATGCATGATAGTTTCATAGTTGTCAAAGTGGGCGGCTCATTAGGGTTGTGGAACAGACCTTAGATATCCACTTTGTTTTTGTAGGTATAAACTACACGTTTATTCTTGTAAATTATGCATTTGCGTAATTGCACTGGTGATGAAATACCACTGTAAAAAATAATCCTGTAAAAAAGCGGTAAACTACTGGCAGCTGTGGTTGTAAAAATACAGTGTGTTACTGTTTTTGAAATTAACAGCTCCATATTGTCAGCTACAGTATAAAACTTTAATTTAACAGCTATATATATATATATATAAATGAATAAATAACAATACAAACAGTTAAAAAAAATTATATATATATATATATATATAATTTTTTTAACTGTTTGTATTGTTATTTATTCATTTAAATATCTGTACTGTGTTGTCTCTATGGACCTTTGTGTCTGGAATAAAGTAAATTGATTGATTGATATGCTCTAACTAAAAAACAGTAACGCATCATATAGTTATGGTATGATGCTGGCAACTAGTTTACCGTTTTTTTACAGGATTATTTTTTACAGGTATGGTCTGTTCAAAAAAGACCATTTTTGAATTGCAGAGGGCACTAGCCAAAACATTACAGAAAGTGCTGAATCATTTGTAAATATGACCAAAGATGGCTGTAAAAAATAAATCTGCATTGTTAATCCTTTAGATATTTTATTTAAAAAAAAAGCTAAATTCTAACCTTTCATTGAAGTCCTTTCATTAAATACTTTTTGCAACCTCCTTTTTCCAAGAGATCAGCTCTGAGTCTTCTTCTATAATGCAGGATGAGTTTGGAGAACAGATCCATGTGTGCGCTTCTTCTCTTCAGTTCAGCCACGGCTCGTCATCTACTACAGGGATCAGGTCAGGGACTGGGATGGCCATTGCAGAGGCTTGGTTTTGTGCTCAGGGACACATGTTTGTTTTTGGATCATTATCCTGTTGGAAGATCAAAACATGTTCGTTATAAGATTTATAGCAGAAGGCATCAGGGCTCTGATTTTTATCTGTTGGGATTTGATCGAATCAATGATGCCATGTCTCTGAAGATGTCAGAAAACTAGGCCCACAATATTAAAGATCCAGCAGAGTATTTCATTTTTCACATCGGATACTTTTTTATCCCTGTGTGCACCAAACCCATATTAAGGGTTTGCTTTTTTGTTTCATCTGACCAAATTCACCTTTGCACTTCCAGCTTGCACACGATTACTGTCATCCACACTGTGTTCTGCTTTGCTGATTCTCTACAACCTTCACCAAAGGTTGCACAAAGACACAAATTATCTCACTTTTATCAGCCTTTGCACAGACCTGGACATATTTAATAAATGGAAAAACCTTCACTTTTTTTCACAAACAACCCTATTGCGTTAGCAACGTCAAGATAAGGGATTCAATTCCCAGGTAATGCATGAACTGATAAAGTGTCGAAAGCATCTGACAAATGCATGGATGTAAAATTAATATTATAGTTGTAAAAGTAAATAGACTGTATTGTCCAGTGGCGTTCTGTAACAATACATTATGCACCACTTGAGCGCTCTTCTTCCCTCTGAACAATCTGCAAAACATCACCGACCTCAAAGCAAAATTGACATCTCAGATTGGAAATGGCACACAAAAGTTTACAGCTCAAGAAGAAAATAGGGCAAAGTAACTCGAGTCTATAAATAAATTGGGATGATGTGTTGCACCAATGCAAATTACCTTTGAGGATCTGATCCATAATTAGTGGTGCTTTCTGAGTCAACCACCACTATTAGTGTTGCTCAAGTGATGCTTGAGAGAACGGATCATTTGCACAAGCTTAAAAATACAAAAACTTCATCATGAGGGGAAGGGTGTTATTATAATTTATTTATTTAATATTAAAATAACAGATTTGTATTTAATAAACTTGCATTGAAGAAAGGGACTTAACTATAAAGGGCCAGAATATCACAGTCTCTTTTCAAATGAGCCAACCTAGCAACCACCCAGAACATCCTAGCAACACCAAGGCAGCCACAATTAAACCTAAAGAACATGAAAAGTCTGTAATACATCTCCACTCGCCTTAAATGACCACAGCACACATCTTGTAGAGGAAGAAGAGAGACAAAACTGAATAAGAGTGGAGAAATATCAGCAGACAGTCATCATCAGCAATATAGGAGCTTATATAATAGTGCTGTGTAAGTGTGTGTGCACATAAATGAATGCAGAATATCTGATGGATTATTCATGAGTATAAAGTCATATCGTGTGGTCACGTGGTGACTGAAGATTTGATGCTTTTGTGCCACAGTCCTTGTTATGTTCGACCACATGTATTAGCTTAATTTATTTATAGATTTTGTTAGGGTGAAAAAGAAAAGACAGAGTTGTGGAGCTGAAAATGAAAGGACATGTGGAAAGAGGTACTGGTTCTGGTAAAAGAACAATAGATAGAACGATAAAATGTAAAGTGGAACAATGGATAGAATGATAAAATGTTAGGTGGATGGATGGATAGAACGATAAAATGTAGGATGGATGGATGGATAGAACGATAAAATGTTGGATGGATGGATGGATAGAACGATAAATGTAGGATGGATGGATGGATAGAACGATAAAATGTTGGATGGATGGATGGATAGAACGATAAAATGTAGGATGGATGGATGGATAGAATGATAAAATGTAGGATGGATGGATGGATGGATAGAACGATAAAATGTAGGATGGATGGATGGATGGATAGAACGATAAAATGTAGGATGGATGGATGGATGGATAGAACGATAAAATGTAGGATGGATGGATGGATGGATGGATAGAACGATAAAATGTAGGATGGATGGATGGATAGAACGATAAAATGTTGGATGGATGGATGGATAGAACGATAAAATGTTGGATGGATGGATGGATAGAACGATAAAATGTTAGGTGTAAAGATGGATAGAACGATAAAATGTTGGATGGATGGATGGATGTATGGTGGATGGATAGAACGATAAAATGTTGGATGGATGAATGGATAGAACGATAAAATGTTGGATGGATGGATGGATAGAACGATAAAATGTAGGATGGATGGATGGATAGAACGATAAAATGTTGGATGGATGGATAGAACGATAAAATGTAGGATGGATGGATGGATAGAACGATAAAATGTTGGATGGATGGATGGATAGAACGATAAAATGTTGGATGGATGGATGGATAGAACAATAAAATGTAGGATGGATGGATGGATAGAACGATAAAATGTTGGATGGATGGATAGAACGATAAAATGTAGGATGGATGGATGGATAGAACGATAAAATGTTGGATGGATGATAGAACGATAAAATGTTGGATGGATGGATGGATGGATGGATGGATGGATAGAACAATAAAATGTTGGATGGATGGATGGATGGATGGATAGAACGATAAAATGTTGGATGGATGGATGGATGGATGGATGGATAGAACGATAAAATGTTGGATGGATGGATAGAACGATAAAATGTAGGATGGATGGATGGATAGAACGATAAAATGTTGGATGGATGGATGGATGGATAGAACGATAAAATGTTGGATGGATGGATGGATGGATGGTGGATGGATAGAACGATAAAATGTTGGATGGATGATAGAACGATAAAATGTTGGATGGATGGATGGATGGATGGATAGAACAATAAAATGTTGGATGGATGGATGGATGGATGGATGGATGATAGAACGATAAAATGTTGGATGGATGGATGGATGGATGGAACGATAAAATGTTGGATGGATGGATGGATAGAACGATAAAATGTTAGGTGTAAAGATGGATAGAACGATAAAATGTTGGATGGATGGATGGATGGATGGATGGATGGTGGATGGATAGAACGATAAAATGTTGGATGGATGATAGAACGATAAAATGTTGGATGGATGGATGGATGGATAGAACAATAAAATGTTGGATGGATGATAGAACGATAAAATGTTGGATGGATGGATGGATGGATGGATGGATAGAACAATAAAATGTTGGATGGATGGATGGATGGATGGATGGATGGATGGATAGAACGATAAAATGTTGGATGGATGGATGGATGGATGATAGAACGATAAAATGTTGGATGGATGGATGGATAGATGGATGGATGGATAGAACGATAAAATGTTGGGTGGATGGATGGATGGATGGATGGATGGATAGAACGATAAAATGTTGGATGGATGGATGGATGGATGGATGGATAGAACGATAAAATGTTGGATGGATGATAGAACGACAAAATGTTGGATGGATGGATGGATGGATGGATGGATGGATAGAACAATAAAATGTTGGATGGATGATAGAACGATAAAATGTTGGATGGATGGATGGATGGATGGATGGATAGAACGATAAAATGTTGGATGGATGATAGAACGATAAAATGTTGGATGGATGGATGTATGGTGGATGGATAGAACGATAAAATGTTGGATGGATGATAGAACGATAAAATGTTGGATGGATGGATGGATGGATGGATGGATAGAACGATAAAATGTTGGATGGATGATAGAACGACAAAATGTTGGATGGATGGATGGATGGATGGATGGATGGATAGAACAATAAAATGTTGGATGGATGGATGGATGGATGGTACGTTAGAATGATAGAAAGAATGATAGATTGACAGAACGGTAGAACAAATAATAGAATTTTAGAATGATATAGACATACAGATAGATAGATAGATAGACAGACAGACAGACAGACAGACAGACAGACAGACAGACAGACAGACAGACAGACAGACAGACAGACAGACAGACAGACAGACAGACAGACAGACAGACAGACAGACAGACAGACAGACAGACAGACAGACAGACAGACAGATAGATAGATAGATAGATAGATAGATAGATAGATAGATAGATAGATAGATAGATAGATAGATAGATAGATAGCATTTTACTCCATAGTTTTACAGCATCTGGCTGAGGGACGACCCGCAGTGAACCAGCTCAACCCCGAGCGCCTGCTTTCTGCAGAGGAACACTGATCTGAAAGCTCGATCCGCTGCTCTGCTCTGCTTTCTAGAGGGGGATCAGATCTTGGAAGGTCATCAGCTCTGCTGAAGTCAGTTGGGACGCAGTGGAATGATTTATTCCATAATGTCTGGCTATGTTGGCACCTGACATGTTTTGCCTTTAGCATGCCAACGGCCCTCTTCCTCACGGCTGCTCACACTCGAGGCTCATCCAATGCCTGGGAACGGACAGAATGTGCCCTTTTTCCTGCAGTGACGAAAACATTAAAATAAAGCGTATTAAGGGGATGTTCTTCCACCTGGATCTCTTCAGATGAAAGTTCACGGGCTGAATCTCATTAAAACAAGTGCAAATCACATTTTACCATAAAATCAAAGAGAAATAGAATGAAAAAGTGTGTGTGTGTATATATATACAATTGATTTGACAATTGGTTGCGGTTTGCTATTGGTCGATCATGTGAGTGACAGGTTGCCCCGCCCACACGCCAGTAAACACATCATCAGAGAAAAGATGCTGCAAGAGGGAGGGGAAGTTAACTTCTTGACAGGTTTGCATGCTAGCATTAAAGATGTTGTGATCATATACAATTTCATTGATCCAAATGAATAATTTGGTGACTCAATGCACCATAACTCCCTTCACCCATATAATGAGCTTTTGTGTGATTTACTGTTGTAATGCCTCACAGGACTGGTCACTATTTCACATCTGAGACCTATACAGTGCATTCATTTCAGGAAACAGCAGGGAAATAGAGTAATAAATGTGATTTGATGTTATAAAGCCCAACTATCTTAAAGGCATCAATCAACAGGAGAACATGTTAAATAATGGACACCTTAAATGCAAGGAAACCAGCAGTAAAATATAGAGGAATCGAATCGCTAAAACTGCAGCCTTGAACTGTCATTTTACAGTAATGTCTCGCCATACTGGAAATAAATGCATTTTAACTGCATCTCATTGGTCACTAGTGTGAGAAAAGGATCATTATGGTTTATTAATGCCATCAGAAATGGCAATGACCCTGCCAATGGCCCTTCAGTCAGTGAATTATGTCCTTATCTATAATAACCCTTGGACTGATGTAAGTATTACTGTCGTTATTGATGTGTTTGCACAATACGTTCAGCATGAAAACGGCAGCATTAATCAGCTGTGCAACACATTTCAAGACAGCATCCATAACACTGACTTAACGAGATGAAGAAAACAGATGTCTCGTAAGAGTTCATCTGCTATTCCACACATTGATCAGGTGTTAAAAATAATTACTAACAAACATGCTTTCATAACTCATTATATTGAGATTGTTAAATAGTATAATGTGCCACGACTGAGCAATTATAACATATTAACATTTTTGTGCACTCGTTTGCTTAAATTCAATCATTATAGACTGTAGATTGAATCTCTCGTGGTTTGGGGCATTTGTAGTAAAATAATAAAGGAGATTAATTTTAAAGATATTTCTCCAATCAGATCAAATGGAGACTTCACTGAGTGTTTCTCAGACGTTTCTCCTGATGCAAAGACTTCAGTTGAAAAATACTATCAGTATCAAACATACAACTGAGTCCGTAAAACATACAAGTCTCGACCATGATAGAAGGTGAACCTAAAAGATGGATGGTTCTGGAAATGTTCAATAATTCATTTCAATCACAATCAAACAACTTCTTAATATCTATGGTGTATAAAACTACAATTGACAACTTACCGATTTATGATAGATACACAAACAAAGCAAGGTGGGAATCTGATCTTGGGTTGAATGTAACGAAGTACAAATACTTTGTGACTTTACTTAAGTACATATTTCACGTATCTTTACTTTACTTAAGTAGAATAAATAGTTCATACTTTTTACTTTTACTTCGTTACATTTTGCAGCAATTATTATACTTTCTACTCCACTACATTTCCACAACTTCTGTTATATTTTCATTACATTTTCTGAGTTTTTCCTCTGCCATAGCATAATCTGACCATCCGTTTTTTTATTTTTTTTATTTTTTTTTTTTTTTATTGCAGAACTTATACAAAAATACCAACACAGGGAAGTAAGGCAAGGTGTACAAACAAACAAACAATAGTACCTAACAGAAAATAAGCAACCTGGGTATGCATACATCAAATTATGTAATACATAAAAAAAAAAAAAAAGAAAAGCAAAATTTTAAGGCCAAGTCATGTCTTTGAATAAATCATCAAAATACATCAAAAATTGTTATCTGACCGTCCGTTTGTTGCACGTTTGTCTCACCAGTGACGTTTGGTTGCCATAGATACATCAACTAAATGCGTCTCGCACGCAGTGTGTTTATCGTGCAATTTATACGCGAAAATTTGTTTTTACGTGCATAGGAAACACACCGTGTGTAATGTAACGTTTGGTTAGGATTATGGCAAGCCAAGAGGTTCAGAATTACACCATAAATTAATCGCGTTTACTACCAAACATAGTTATTAACATATAGTAAGGATAAGCATGGTTTATATTGATATAAATGGCAAGCTTGTTTGGTGGTTGGTGACAACAATTTTTTTTCCCATCATTATTGAACATCATTATAGGAGTATTAGGTTGAATGAGTTAGAATTAAATGTTTTATTAATCATTAGAAAATAGTCATTAAGAGAATCAATTGTTATGCAAGTACTTTTACTTTTAATACTTAAAGTACATTTAAAATCAGGTACTTTTTACTTAAGTATGGTTGTCATTGTGTTACTTCTACTTTTACTAAAGTAAATATTTATCTGGTTATTTGTACTTTTACTTAAGTACTGAGATTCAGTACTTCCTCCACCACTTATACAGACGAGAATTGGAACAGATAATTGGAATTGGCACAAACAAAATTGGTGTCTACTGAACACAGACAAATTCAATTCAATATTTACCATAGAACATATTTTACACCATACAGGTTAAGAAAATTTGGAAATGACATCTCCGATCAATGTCAAAGATGCACTACTTTTGTCAGAACTCTTGTACATATGCTATGGAGTCGCTCCCGTTTGAAACCATACTGGGCTTACATCATATTAGTAACTTCTCGGGTTTGTGGACAGCCTCTGGATGCCTGATCCCAGGATTTGGTTACTGGGGGACATAACTCTACTGAAGGTGAACTCAAACATGAAGCATTTTGTGTTATTAAAAAGCCAAAAACACTGGGCCAATGAACTCCTGTCGTACTGCACACCAGAAAAAATTCTTCACTCTATCCGAGGAAAACTAGATGTCTTTGAACTGACTTGGACTCCTTTTCTGAACATCCTGACCCAACTTGATTTGACCACAATTGTAAATCTATGCTTATTACTGTTTATTTTTATTTTTACAAATATTCAATATTGCCTGTGGAGAGAGGGCTGTTTGTTTGTTTTTTTCTTGTTTGTTGTTTGTGTTTTGCAATAATGTAAAATTATAAATAAAACGATAAATAAAAAAAATTTAAATCAAACTTCTGGCAAGTAATATATCTCTATACGGTTTTACAACTTTACAAAAGCTCATTTAGTCAGGATTCAGAGAACTTTACAATCGAGCAGATTACAATCGTAATCGATTACGGCAGAACTCTCGACCGTAGTTGGCTAACGATGCTTTCGGGAAACACACCCCAGAGCGGCACAGACTGGGAAGAGAGGAGATGCAACAATCTCACATTATGTGAAAATGAATGTGTTATTTTATGCCACTTTGGGATTTGTCCATAAGAAACTCCCTAAGGCAGTGTAATTATGCATCCGAGTTTGCGTGCGATGCTGTAAAATGCTGTTTAGATAGGCAGAGCTTATGTTTCCCAGACTGCAGCGCTGCAAACAAAAGCTTCACAACGCACTTTCTCTATATGAGCAAATTAGAATTAGACTGAAGTAATTCCAGGACTATTTATTGAGAGGAGATACCATATTATCTGTAAATTGGATTGTTTAATCCAGCTTTCACAACTTTCTGTGGAAGTTTATAGCCGTACAGACTTGAACTAAGACAGATATCAATTCAAGTCAACGGAAAACTGATTTTCCCACATCCCCGACTGGAGCACAATAAGGAACATTTCAACTCAAAGTAAAGCCAAGCTCTTTCATAGCTCTTAAAGTATCAACATATTCATATGAGAAATAAAATTATTCATAGAACAATACAATCTGACTGACCTTTCAATTCCAATCAATTCAGTGGATACTAATTAAATGTCTCATTGAATTTCTTGATTCAAACCTTTACAACAAATTATTGAAATAAAATGTATTGTAGGGCTGTCAAACGATTAATCGCATCCAAAATAAAAGTTTGTGTGTACATAATATATGTGGGTGCACTGTGTATAATAATTTTATATATATATATAAATACACACACATGCTTGTATAGAAGAAATATTTTCATGCATATACTGTATATAGATTTATATATAATTTATATTATATAAAAATATAAATATTTTACATATAAATTACATTTTTTCTTAAATATGCATGTGTGTGTATTTATATATTTACAAAATAATTATACACAGTGCACCCACATATATTATGTAAACACAAACTTTTATTTTGGATGCGATTAATCGCATCCAAAATAAAATAGACAGCCCTAATGTTTTGCAAATGGTATTTTACATTCATTTTAGATAGTGGACTGATTTTAACAAAAGAAAATGTCCTGAAAAAAGACATTTTGTACTTTGCATCGAAGTCTTTGGCTCTGTGAATCTCAGTATCCCATAAAATGGTTATAAAGGTCCGGGAGAGAGCGCTTTTACAGCCATCGTGACTCAGAAAGAGACAACAGATGCATTTCCATTAGGATTGGCCTCTTGAAACATGCACGACTAATACACAAACAAGTGTGGAAATTAAAGTGAAGTCTGGGATTTCTAGAGAATCGGTCTGCTATTCTTTGGTGTATTTCTCATCTATGAATATTTGAGCCATAAAGACTTGTTTTGAGATTGCAAAACATCACCTCTGGTCGCAGAACAGCACTGCTGAGAGCATGAACAAATCAAATCATTGCCCTAAAGTGGAAAGTGCATTGATTTAAATGTGGTGGGTAATTCTTTGTGAAGGCAGAATGCTGGAAGCTCAGATTAAAGCATTAAAGTCTTAAAATCCTTTTTCACTGGAGTTGTTTCATTAATGAAAAATTATTAAAAGAACATAAGCACTTTAAAAGGTGTGCATGAAAAGGTTTTAATAGGACATATTCACACACACATTGCATTTTGGACTTTCCATAGACATAATAATTTTTGTAAACACTGTATATTCTACTTCTCATTCCCTAACCCTTGACCTACACATATAGAAATGAAATAAATCTCTATATATTTTTATCACCCAAAATGGTGCAAAATTCTAAAATTAAGTATATATTTATATATTAAATTCTGTATATAATGTTATATTATATTGTATTATTTTAATCATAAGAAATATAAAATAGATATGAAATAAATCTCTCTATATTTTTTAATCATCCAAGATGGCGTAAACAATAAGCAATTATGCATATATTTATATATTAAATTATGTATATAATTTAATATTATTTTGTATTAATTTAATCATGAGGACAACATGCTTTCATATGATCGTTTAAAATCTATACACAATATCTAAAATTTATGTTGTAATAAATAATTGCATAAATAAATATTTTACATTTTAACCAATATATTTATATATATTATATACATATATAATTTAATATTATATTATATTATTTATATTGTACAAAATTCTTTTTAGATTTAGTGTAGTGTGGAAAAATTATAAATAAAAAAAAGATTTTATACAAATGTTTAAACTATATATTTATGTTTTACATGATGTATATAATTAAATATTACAGTGTATTGTATTAATTTAACCACGAGAACAACATTCTTTCATATTTACTGTGGTCCACAATGATGTTAAATTTACATACCAAACCACACTCTTAGAAGAAAAGGTTCTATCAGCGCTACGTATTTGGAACCCCTAAAAGGTTGTGTACACTATTAAAAAAAGGGTTCCTCTGGGTTCTATATAGAACCTTGGGGTTCCATACTTGGTCAATAGAACCTTTTACCAAAAAAAGCCTTTTACCATATATGAAGCGGGGGATGGAACCATTTCTGGTTCTAAATAGAACCATTTCTTCTAAGAGTGCAATTTATTATTTACATACCATCCAAGAAAATGTAAAAAAAATAAATACATTTTATTTAACCTATACATTAAAATACATAATATTATATTGTATTATTAAACATTTATTCTACCTACAGCTCTAACTTCCAAAATACTCTGATTCTTCTAAGACAGTTATTTGTTTATTGGCATGTCTGAAGCATCTGATTACACACTCACTCGTTTACATAATGAGTTCATTTTGAAGAATTATTCATCACTTTAGGAGGTAAAAGACCACCTCACACATAAAAAACTAGCCGAGTGACGCAAATTGACCTCATCTTATTGAGCTTCCCATTTTCTATTGACCAGACTCATTAACAAAAGTGTTCAATCTCTTCTAACATCAACTGAAAATGTCTCTAGTCTATGCAATACAAGTTCATGTTGAACACATTTGGCTCATTCTGTGACTGTGTCAATAAGAAACAACGAAGACGAGCATTATCATAAAAGAAGTGCTGTGATAATCCAGCAATATCTGCAGGGATTACTGAAGCGAAACTATGAGAGAATGGCTAATGGCTGTATAGTCTGTCTTTTCAGTCAATACAAGCTGTGCTTATAAATGAAGTGCTATCCGTTACAATGTGTCATGTTAACAATTAAGTGCTTCAGATTGTCCATTAATGATGTTTGCAGTCTAAAAAGCGTCATAGGGAGGTGTGTGTGATGTTGTCTTTCACTACAGTGTCACAAACACGTTTAATGCAACGCATCGATCTGAATGTGAAGTCACTCTGTCACTGGTTGTCGATAACACATGACACAAACAGCACAATTTAATACCTACTTTCACAACACACACTTGCTGGACAATCCTAAGTGAAATATCAGCAGGTTTGTCAATACGTAATATTAGCAATGAATCATACTGACAAACTTTTAATAGGCAAGCCAACACTTCCATGAAGACCCAAACAAGCGTGAGTAACACTAAAGTTGCGTTCATAATGAAATATTAGTATATTTCTGCCTATACTGTGCAGAAGTCTTAGGCACGCTAGTATTCTCACCTCAAATAAATGGTTTTAAGCCAGTTATTTATATATTTTGTTGTAGTGTCTCAGTTGGAAATATCAGTTTACATTTCCAGACATTAATTGTGCCATTAATTGTAATAATCCAGTGAATTTTTTTTGGATGGTGTCAGAATCATTGTGAATTCAAAAATTTCACTGAATTATTACAATTAATGGCACAATTAATGTCTGGAAATGTAAACTGATATTTCCAACTGAGACACTACAACAAAAGTTATAAATAACTGGGTTAAAACCATTTCTTTGAGGCGAAAATACTAGTGTGCCTAAGACTTCTGCACAGTACTGTATATACATATATCTACTCTTGAAAAATAGTATGTGAAACGGAATGCAATTTCATGCATTTCAAGATAAATTTTTCAAATGTGCAACTATTTCAGTGAGTAACTTCAGGTTTGTGTAAAAACTTCTTATAGTATTGTGTTGTCAACTCTAAAAAGAAATGCGGGGTATTGTTTTAACCCAATTTGGGGTCAAATACGGACAAACCGTTGGGTTAAAAATGTAATTAAAAAATGTAACCCAATGGCTGGGTTTGTCCATATTTGACCCAAAATTGGGTTAAAACAACCCAGCATTTTTAGAGTGAAGATAATTCTTTATTCATCACAATGGAAATGAAAGGCCAACTTTGTATTGAATTATGGGACACAGAATGTCATGCTTTCTGCATTATACTGCATGTCTGGCAAATGTAGTGCAGGTGTTCAATGCAAAATGTGCATCTTATTTGCATACACTCTAAAAAATGGTTGTTTTAACCCAATTTTGGGTCAAACCAAAATGTTTATTTAAAAATGTTATCCAGCGGCTGGGTTTGTCCATATTTGCCCAAAAGTTGGGTTGAAACAACCCAGAATTTTTTAGTGTATACACACAATATACAATCCTACAGAAATGCCAGTATCCACATGCAATTTGATATGCATTTTAAATACATACATCATAATGTTGTCTTCTTGAGTAATAGCAATAATGCTTATCTTAGCAAACAGCAAACGCCACTAATTAACCAATCAAATAAGATTAAAAAATATGTTCTCCATATCAGAACTCACCATTTGCTGCTACTAGAGTTCCTAGAAAACATGTCCTTGGTTCCAGTTCCTCAAAGGAGACGAACATTTCTGCAGCGGCACCCTTGAATACATAATTATAAAGTATATTTCAAAGTTACATCTTTGTGGATGCTTCTCTTTGAACAGTCTCATTGATCTTCTACATATAAGAACAGAACCAGGCACGATCTCAGAGGACACAGATTTGAGCAAATCCCACTGAATTAATAAGATTCTGAGATATTTTTAATACTTAAAATGATTAAAACATTTTTGTGTTAAATAAATGAATAATTGTATTCAGCAAGGGTGGATTAAGTTGATAAAAAAATTATGTTTATAATGTTTCAAAACATTTCTATTTCAATTAAATGCTTTAAATGATTAAATATTTCCATTTAAATATGAAGCAGCACAACTGTTTTTAGCATAGATAATAATCAAAAATGTTTTTTGAGCATCAAATCATCATATTAGAGTGATTTCTGAAGGATCATGTGACACTGAAGACTGGAGTAATGATGCTGAAAATACAGCTTTGATCACAGGAATAAATTACATTATATAATATATTCAAATAGAAAACAGTTATTTTAAATTGTAATATTATTTCACAAATTTCCTGTATTTTTGATCAAATAAATGCAGCCTTGGTGAACAGAAGAGACTTCTTTCAGAAACATTTAAAAAAAAAAACGTACCGTGAATCTCACTTTTACATGGTATTGTAAATGGGCTTATAGACAGAATAAGTGTTGAGGAGGGAGAACCTCATGAATAATGCATTCAGGATTCCCGATCTATACATGATGACAATGCTGATGTCTGCAGTGCAGGATAACGGGAACGAGGAGCATCAATCACTCACCCTATACTATAACAAGAAAGCTCTTTTACCCTACACTCTTAGAAGAAATGGTTCTATTTAGAACCAGAAAAGGTTCCATCCCCCGCTTTATATATGGAACTCCAAAATGGTTCTATATAGAACCATTTTTTTTTTTTTTTTGGTAAAAGGTTCTATTGGCCAAGTATGGAACCCCAGGGTTCTATATAGAACCCAGAGGAACCCTTTTTTAAGAGTGTATAGAACCTTTTAGGGGTTCCAAATACGTAGCGCTGATAGAACCTTTTAAGGTTCTATATAGAACCTTTTCTTCTAAGAGTGTATTCTGCAGATCCTTCAGTCTCTGCTGGTGCATCACTGACACACGCATGACACACTCACTCACTTATCTCAACACACTTGAGCTGGTCTATATGAAAGTCAATCACATCCAGTCATCCACATCACCTCCTCTACAGTTTCATATTCAGGAGACTCTCAGATTGATCTCTACATGAAACAGGAATATGTGATAATATTTTTGTAAAGAATAAGACAAACTAGCGTGAAGGAATATTTCAGGTTCAGTAAGTTAAGTAAGTAATAATCTATATCTATCTCTTTTCACAAACTGTACTCATCTAGTTTAATTTAGATGTTCTAAAAAACTAAAACTGAAATAGAAATTAATTAAAAAAAATATATTTCTTTTTTTAAATGTCAAAAACATAATTAAAATGACTAAAAACGTATAAATTATATTGATCTTAATGGGAACAATTCATCTATGGATGCGTTTCATTTAAAATCAAAATAATAATAATTTTTAATCAAATAATCAAAAATAATTAAAATGTCATAATTTGATCAGAAACAATATTTACAATACTTATTTTAAATAATTATACAACTGTTATTTTACAAAACGACTATTTTACATCAATAATTATAGCAGTTTTTCTCAGTCGCTTTTCTACATTTCTCAGATCAGATTTGAAATCCTCAAAACATCATCAGTCACTTGTGCATCAAAAAAGCAGTTTCTCATTTCTTTGAACAAGTTGCAAATGTTTTGGTACATCCATAATCGCTTGTGTCATGTTGATCAAAATGGGTCTCTGTTGAATAGTCTCTTAGGCATTAGTTTAGTCTTTACATGCAAAATGGTTGAACAAGTTGTCATAATCAAGCATATTTCTATACATTTCCATACTTTTGTTTTTGTTTGTGCTATGCAGTGCTGTCTTTACCTTTCTGTATCGCAATAATCTGTCAACAAATTACAGAACAAACAGTAAAAGCGTAAATGTAAATCTTGTCTCTTGCAATCAAACTCCCACACACACTAAGGTGTGTAACCTACAATTTACAATAACTGCCATCAAAACTTGATCCATAGTTTACATCAGAACATCTCCTGTTATACTGACAACATGACTAAGCGATTTGATCCATACACAATAACACAAGCACTTCACTGTCACAGATATTTACTTTTGAGAGATGAACTGAGGATTTTGAGAAACTGGAAATGTGTGTTTTGTACGAATAGTTTTGAGAAACGCACTTACTGTTGTACAAATGTCGAGGATGATTCGAGAAATGTACCAAAGCGACTGAGAAAAACTGTAATCACTGTTATTAGTCTAGCCCGTTAATAATCAATGCATGAGCATCCATCCATTCAAGACGATTCAATGGAGAAGAATATAATAGACATGACATCCGCGAGCCAACAAACATTGTTTTATCAAAGGTCCTGTTAATGTGTGTGCTAATTGACGCTGGCTCTGGCTAATTAGATGCTTCTGGTGTCTCGTTTTACTGCTGTACATGCAGAGCGTCTCAGTTCTCCGAATAAATCAAACTATAATAACCTCTGCTGAATCCCGCAGCGCTGGAGCTGCATCAGCCTCACTGGAACATAAAGATGATTCAGCGACTTTATAGACGAGTGAAGAGCACAGAGACATCATCAAAAGCCGCAGAGCTCGGCTGGAGATTTCTCCGTCCTTCTGTTACTCTCATTTTCTTATAAAGGCGAAGCTACAGCTGTTCGGGTTAGTGATCGGAACAAAGCCCTAAAACTATGCATTTGATGCAACCAACTATTTGTGCTTCTGCCATAGACGGAAATGATTCCTCAAATAGTGAGTTATCAAAACAGAGGTCTTCTGTTACTTCAAGTGATGAATAAATGAGAGAGAAAAAAGCATATTTGCATTGCAGGAATATGAGAATATCATAGGCCGCATCTTTCTGCAGCTGTGATGGCCGCACTAGCAGCCACAACTCACGGTGGTAACTTTCATTTGTTTTTAACACATTACATATTGCAAAAAATAAATAACTGGACAGTGGAGATGTAACCCCTTACAACCAGGTCCTACTCGCCCCGCTCCAAGCGGGCCTCGAACCCTGGTCTCCGGCATGAGAGTCAGGCGCGCTAACAAGGAGGCTAAAGACTTCAGCCTCTAACGTCTGTCGCTAGAGCGCCTATTGAGATCAGGGGAGTGAGGTTTACTCGCAAAGCAACTACTAGCTGGCCTCTGTTACACTCACCCCCCTAAACCTCACTCTCATCCGGGTCACGGCACCAATGTAACCCCTTACACCCGGGTCCTACTCGCCCCGCTCCAAGCGAGCCTCGAACCCTGGTCTCCGGCATGAGAGTCAGGCGCGCTAACAAGGAGGCTAAAGACTGCAGCCTCTAGCGTCTGTCGCTAGAGCGCTTATTGAGATCAGGGGAGTGAGGTTTACTCGCAAAGCAACTACTAGCTGGCCTCCGTTACAGAGACAAACACATACTTTAGTTTTAAAAACAGTTTTATTAGTTATTTGACTTGGTTTTCCGTTTGGGTGCACACATTTAATTAACTTTGTCAACTTAGTTCATTATCTTTAAGTTAATACCTTTTCTTTTTTGAGTTACCTGGAGAGTTGCTGATGGTGATCTTTGGCTGGTCGACAGGCAAATGCAGGGTTTGCAACTGACTCTCAGCTGTTTAAGTAGGGGAATGGCTAATTGGACTGTACCATGTATTCCCATTTCATGGGGGTGGCAGAGTGTTTTTTGACTTTTGTTGTTTTTCTTTGCTATTTATACTTTGTTATGATTTATTTGATTGCTTTATCCTTAGTTCATATGCGGTAGCGTTGGTTTGACATGTGTTGTAATTATTGTGGTTTGTTTATATATTATGTGTTTGTCTATCTTTTTTTGTGTCAGAATGGCCTGATCAGTTTTCCCATGTCTCAGTTTAGCTAGGTCTGTTTTGTTCTGTTCAACCTATGTTACCTGAGCTAAGTTCTGTTTAGTTGACCTCTTTTATGGGCCCTAGAACTTTCTGTTTTTGTGAAATAGTAATTTTTTTTGTTTGTTTTGGAAATAAAAACGTATAATTTTAAAAAATATATTTTTTGACTCCTCATGCCTGCCAGCTTGGTCCCTCACAGCAGCAAACAGCAAAAACACATATCAGATTTTTGCATACGATTTGGACCACTTTCATGTAGTTTTACAACCAATATGCTGTCAATATCAAAGGTCTAAACTCAGGTTCTCCTCCTATTTCACAATTTTTCTGCATTAATACCCACTGTAACGTGCATTTAAAAAAACTAAATAGAAATTGCTGATTAAAAGACCCAGGTATGACTCAGACTATTTATGAGAAAATCCAGTGGGGTTTCAAGGTAAAACATCTCAAACTGCTTGAAAATGAATTGGAATTAATTTGATTTCAAACTGAGAAAAGAAACCAAATGGACACTAATGGAATTTTTACAAATATAAATCACACAAAATCGAAAGAATATCAGTCTTGCAAAAAAAATAAAATAATATAGGCTACTACCTCAACACATACTATGAGACTTCAAAAAATCATTAAAAATGTGATATATGGTTTATTGGTGGTTAAGGAGTGAGTGAGTGAGTGAGTGAGTGAGTGAGTGAGTGAGTGTGACAGAACCGTTAAAGGTTCTATATATATGAAGCACCTAACAGAGCCCTCAAAGGTTCTATAAATGAAGCGCCTAACAGAACCCTTATAGGTTCTATATATGAAGTGCCTAACAGAACCCTTAAAGGTTATATATGAAGCGCCTAACAGAACCCTTAAAGGCTCTATATAAATGAAGCGCCTAACAGAACCCTCGAAGGTTCTATACATGAAGCACCTAACAGAACCCTCAAAAGTTCTATAAATGAAGCGCCTAACAGAACCCTCAACAGTTCTAAAAATGAAGCGCCTAACAGAACCCTCAAAAGTTCTATAAATGAAGCGCCTAACAGAACCCTCAAAGGTTCTATACATGAAGCGCCTAACAGAACCCTTAAAGGTTCTATAAATGAAGCGCCTAACAGAACCCTCAAAGGTTCTATACATGAAGTGCCTAACAGAACCCTCAAAAGTTCTATAAATGAAGTGCCTAACAGAACCCTCAAAGGTTCTATACATGAAGCGCCTAACAGAACCCTCAACAGTTCTATAAATGAAGTGCCTAACAGAACCCTCAACAGTTCTATAAATGAAGTGCCTAACAGAACCCTCAAAGGTTCTATAAATGAAGCGCCTAACAGAACCCTCAAAGGTTCTATACATGAAGTGCCTAACAGAACCCTCAAAAGTTCTATAAATGAAGAGCCTAACAGAACCCTCAAAGGTTCTATAAATGAAGCGCCTAACAGAACCCTCAAAGGTTCTATACATGAAGCGCCTAACAGAACCCTCAAAAGTTCTATAAATGAAGAGCCTAACAGAACCCTCAAAGGTTCTATAAATGAAGCGCCTAACAGAACCCTCAAAGGTTCTATACATGAAGCGCCTAACAGAACCCTCAACAGTTCTATAAATGAAGAGCCTAACAGAACCCTCAAAAGTTCTATAAATGAAGTGCCTAACAGAACCCTCAAAGGTTCTATAAATGAAGCGCCTAACAGAACCCTCAAAGGTTCTATAAATGAAGCGCCTAACAGAACCCTCAAAAGTTCTATAAATGAAGTGCCTAACAGAACCCTCAAAGGTTCTATAAATGAAGCGCCTAACAGAACCCTCAAAGGTTCTATACATGAAGTGCCTAACAGAACCCTCAACAGTTCTATAAATGAAGTGCCTAACAGAACCCTCAAAGGTTCTATACATGAAGCGCCTAACAGAACCCTCAAAGGTTCTATAAATGAAGCGCCTAACAGAACCCTCAAAGGTTCTATACATGAAGCGCCTAACAGAACCCTTAAAGGTTCTATAAATGAAGCGCCTAACAGAACCCTCAAAGGTTCTATACATGAAGCGCCTAACAGAACCCTAAAGGTTCTATAAATGAAGCGCCTAACAGAACCCTCAAAGGTTCTATACATGAAGCACCTAACAGAACCCTCAAAAGTTCTATAAATGAAGTGCCTAACAGAACCCTCAAAGGTTCTAAACATGAAGCGCCTAACAGAACCCTCAAAGGTTCTAAACATGAAGCGCCTAACAGAACCCTCAACAGTTCTATAAATGAAGAGCCTAACAGAACCCTCAAAGGTTCTATAAATGAAGTGCCTAACAGAACCCTTATAGGTTCTATATGGAACCTTTTCTTCTGAGTGTATGAGGAGTATGTTACATCACTGACCTCTTCTCTTAATTAGGACACATTACTCCGTGCCTGCCATGTTTATGAGTATAGTGACAGATTGTGCACTTCAGGCTGGAGGATAACTGGTGTGGAGGAAACAGCTGATTATCTGCTGACTCCTGAGGGAAGGTGTAAGAGCAAAGCGCAGGTTAAACCCGAGGATTACCGCAGTGATAACCGTATAATCCAGCACTCCAACAGGGAGGCATTTACCACATCAAGTGGCTATAATGTGAGTGTGTGTGTGTGTGTCTGCATTAAACATGCTGATGGAGAGAAAGACAGTCGGATGAATCCCCACATCATCCATTATCTTACGGTTTTAATTGAACAGATTAAGGTGTAGATTAAAGGTGAATTGCATCATGGTTCGATTAAAATGAGTTCTGCTACTTTACTAAGAAATGTGACTTATGATTTTCACCTGCAGATGATAAAACAAATCTGACTGACGTTAAAGGAGGGACTTTAAGCTGTTACGTCCTTTATCATTAATAAGCTAAAAAGAAATTAGCCTATGACATAAATTACAAGACCTACATTAACAAATGCCTTGTATAACACTTGAAGAAAGTTACGTGCTGAAACGGTGCTAGTGTTTGTCTGTTTTTACTTCACTGCACTTTTTTACATTATGCAAATGTGGAAAATACGACATAAAAATTAAGTTTCTCACATGCACAAATCCAATATTTTTGCTGCACAGAAATGTAATAATAATTAAAATTGCCTCATCTAAAACAATAAGATAAAGACCAAAACCTACTTAAGATCCCCGCTAAATAAATTGCTTTCTGAAGAAAGTTGCTGTGCTTTGAAATCACTTTTTTTCCCAAATAATGCATCTTTGCCAAAACCGTTTTAGTCCAAATCCCTATTCAGCTCGCAGACAGCATTGTTTGTTTTTGTTAACAAAGGAAAGGTTGCAATGCTAATCATTGGAGTGACCTAGAGACCCGAGTAATGGAGATAACAGCCACGGCAACCTCAGCTCTTAACCTCAACGTGCTCCAAGAGGTCGTCCCAAACATTAGCATACTACAAGTGGCCTCGGATGAAAGCGCATGCTAAATATCACCTATAAAGCGAATCTCATGAAAGCAAACCCGTGAACTATGAGCTAAACCTCAGGGAAACTCAGGTTAAACAAGTCTCGTCCACAGGTGCTGATTCATAATCACCTTCTTTCTGCTGAGACGTGTTAATGCTCAGATTAGCTCGTCCCCCTGTCCTCTCTTTGAAATGTCTTCCCAGCATGCATGGGAAATGTTTACACTTCAGACAGTGAGATGATGAAGCTGTCTGAGACATGCATATTCACGCTTGGTAAACCCTGAATGCTATTGAAATTCTGAACACTTAATTAGAATTAATTACGGAGACTTTAAGATAAGCTCCTTAAAGATGAGTTTTCTCACTGATTCATCTGTTCTGAACCTGTAGGAGTTATGAACGAGCTAAAGGAGATGTTCAGCAAAATGTTGTTTAGCAGATCGTTTCAAATCTTTACAGCAATAAACTCAAGTTATAAAACGAATACAATCACAGCTGTAAAGAGACAATAATGTCAATTTAGTTCAAAGTTGATTCAATTAAGTTTAATGACTGGGTGAATGTTGAAAAGTTAGTTATGAAGTGATATCAATTCAACTATAAAGGAGAAACTAATATTATCGACAGAATATAATAATGTCATTATTCAGTTTTGAAAAAGGACAGAAATATGCCAAAAAAAGTATGATATGCACTTTATTCTACACTGTAAAAAACATATTGATGGTTTAACTTAAAAAAGTAAGTAACCTGGTTGCCTTAAAATTTTGAGTTCATTGAACTGGAAAAAGTGAGTTAATACAATGAAGGAGGTTCATTTAACCATCAGAAACTCAAAATTATATGTTATCTGAACTAAATAAATTATTTAAGTTGATTTGACAAAAGAAAAAATGTTGTGATTACTACACTGTAAAAAGTATTGTTGGTTTAACTTAAAAAAGTAAGTAACCTGGGTTGCCTTAAAATTTTGAGTTGATTGAACTGGAAAAAGTGAGTTAATACAATGAAGGAGATTAATTTAACCATCAGAAACTCAAAATAATAAGTTATCTCAACTAAATAAATGATTATAAAGTTGATTTGACAAAGGAAAATATGTTGTGATAACAAATCTTGAAAATATTTTTTACTTCTGAAATGAAACGAGTCGCCAGCAATTCCAGTAACAGATTTGCATAATGCCAGCCTGTGGTCTTCATTGGACGACCACAAACAGAGCGTCCTCAAACACTAGTTGTAGCTGAAACAGGAAAAATGTATAGTTACTGTTCGTATCACGATTTATCAAGTGCTGAGGAAGAGCTGAAATTCAGATATGGTAATAGGGGTTTTGTTTTTGATACACGCTGTAAGCGGTCGACCAATCACAACAGACTGGGCCGACCAAGGCTCTCAGTAAGGAGGGGTTTGGAGAGACCGAATCTTCAAACAAACCGGTTTCAGACTCTATGAGAAATGAAGTGATGTGGACTGTATATTATTTGAAAATTAATTTTTTTCTTTCTTACCTTAGATGACTCTAAAAAAAAAATTGGGAACCTTTAAAATAGAATAATTGGGGCACTTTAAAATTGAGTAAGATGCAATGAAACTACTGGATGAGAACAGTACTTAATTGAGCGGAATAATGACATTTGTATTGTGTAGAGCTGCTTATAGCTGAATTAAAGGGATAGTTCATTTTGTCATTAATTACTCACCATCAAGGTCTTTTTAATAAAATTTGAGTTTTCTGTCGTTCCATTGACAGCTACTCAACTATCACTTTAAACCCCAGAGGTATAATATAAAGAAGACATCATTAAAGTAACTCATTTGGCACGTATATAAATAAAAGTGACTTGGATTAGGATCTGGGCCGCAAACACAGAGGTGCTGCATTCACCCAGAAACTGAGTTCCTGAGAAAACCGCAATACTCCGTCATGACTGAGACCTGGAGTTAAGTATTAACTAGTTTGCTCCATAATTATATTCTCTGACGGCAATTAGTGTACTGGAAGTCATTCTGGCTGAGACATCTGCCAAAAGCCTGAGAAGCAGAACAATCTGGAGGAAGAAGTAAACTCTCTCTCACACACACACACCCATGGTCAGACAGTCGGTGTGTGTCATTGTGACTGCTACAGGGAAACCTATTAAACAAACAGCAATTAAGCTTCAATGATGCCAAACAAATCCATTTGAGAGAGGGGAGTATTATGAAGCAAGGTCAAATGAAATACTCCCTCATAACTGTAATAATTATTATTACTGTTGGCAGGGTATAAAGATAACACAACATCATCATCACTGAGAGTCAGGGTACAGTGGCGTACGATTAAATAATAAAAACATGCAAATCTCAACATGTAATATAATGACATTATGCTGAGCACTGAGCAGGGAAACACGTGTTATTTTATTATTATTTACACACTATTATCACATTTTTTACATTTTGCTTTTATTATTATATTTTTAGATTTAAGTTTTAGTAATTTTATGTGCTTTTGTCATTCTTTTAGTTTTATTTTTTTTTTTTCGGTCATTTTTGTTTTTTATTAATTTTTATTAATTTTATTTCTTATTTTTATTTTTATTTGCCCAGGCTAACATTTTTGAGTTTAAGTTTTTTTTTTTTTTACTAACATTTATATTTTATTTCAGCTTTATTCAATAAACAAAAACATATTCTTAATAGTTTAGGTTAATAATAATAACACTGAAACAAATGTTGTGTTCACCTGTGTTCAATGTTTTTAAAATCAAACGCAGCTAATGGCTTGAAAACTGTCTGTGCCACAGAAAATGTTACAGTAACTTATCTTCTGTTTATATGCCATGTCAATCATATATTTGGCCAATTTTCCACGTTTTTGAAAGCATGATTTCGATTTTTTAAAATAATATGGAGCCATTATTTATAATTAATTAGCTATTTATGTTGCAATAATAATGGTTTACATTGAATCTTTGTCTCTTGGGATCATGTAGCATTTAGACAGATGAACAGATAGACAGATAGATAGATAGATAGATAGATAGATAGATAGATAGATAGATAGATAGATAGATAGATAGATAGATAGATAGATAGATAGATAGATAGATAGATAGATAGATAGATAGATAGATAGATAGATAGATAGATAGATAGATGATAGATAGATAGATAGATCAATGCTGATTCAGACTATAAATTATGACTCATCATGGCTTGTGTTATTTTTACCTGTTATAAATCTTATATGGGGGTTTTCATGTCCATTTGCCAAAGAGCTCTTTGGACTTTTGTTATTGGACGTGCTTTTCCTGCATACGCTAATTACTTAACTGGATCAATTATTAATTTGCCAAATGGAATGTTATGGGTTTGGTGCTAAAAGGTGCAGTGTGGTGTTTTCCTGTGTTAAAGTGTCAAGGTTAAATAAAGACACTCTATTAGATGAGATACAAAAATCATTCAACGCATCATGATTCATGACAGATAAACACCGTAGACTCTAAGAATAGGGAGAATAGGGAGACGACTTAATGAGAGAGTCAACAGAGATTATCCTGAGCAAACAAATCACAGCGTGTAGCTGAGAAAGTACAGCTTGCTATACCGAGTGTGCTACTTCAGTCTGTCAGGTTTAATAATCAGTGTCATGAAGAGGAAACCTACACCTCTTCCTCCCATAGAAACACACACTCCAGCACTCGACAGAACAGGAGTCTGCCATGTGAAGTGTTGCAAACACATCAGACAGTAGAAAAACACCTGATATGTATTGCTTAATGAGACACAAACACATCACATTTATGTGTTTTATCACAATAACCATGACTCCAAACTCATGGACTTACTGTACAGGATGCTTTTAGTAGGATGGTGATATCAAAATCATGACCGACTGTCACCTATCCTATCCAAAACTTTAAAACTTTTTTAAAATTTATTATTATATCTTTTTTTTTTTTACAAATCAACAGTTCACATCGTCTAATCCATCCTGTTGATTCTGTATTGCTTATGCCATTCATATCCATGCAGTGTATCTATCAATACAATCAGTTTAAAGTCTGAGAATAGTGAAATATGCTTCTATTTTGCATTATGTCAAATGTTAAATTTTCACATTACAAATGAACAGAGTTAAAGTAGGAGAACACATGATTGGTTGGCTTACATCTGATTAGTCACCTACAAATAACTAGAATGTTGATTTACAAATTATGGATGAAAATACTAGAAGAGATATTTCCAAGCATTTGCTGTGTGATTGTGTAAATTTGATGTTGGTTGTTAAATGGGCCAACACTGCATTCTGCTGACGTAACGGGACAACTACATCATACTGTTATCATATGATAATATCTTTCTAGTCCATGTCCATCATATCACTTTCAAACTAATATGCAGCCTTCTCTAATATTTTACATCAAATAAATAAATACATACGCAGAAGTCAGAATCCCCTCATGTCAAACTTCTCAAAATAAACGTTCAACTCTTCATATTTTTGATTCAATGTATAATAAGGAATTTCATTTGTATCATAGGATTGCATTGATTTTGTACATAAAGTTATACATTATTTGTATTAATAATTATTATACACGATTATTCCTTCTTGGAGATAAATCAATGATACCCAACATAGAAAAAAATAAATTTACCCTTATTAAGAGTGGCTGTATTACAGCTGTCAGGATGATCTTGCGAAATTGGAAATGCCTCAAAACCCCAGACCTTAAAGACTGGGTTGATGGGATGATTGAAATTGCTTCATATGAGAGCATGTTGGGGAGACTGCATAATGAGGGAGAAATTAAAGAAACATGGGACCATTTTTGGCAGCATATAAAAATGGTGTAAATAGGACTGCTCAATAATTTTACTCAGTTTAATTTTCATGTGCTTTTGTTTTGGTTGTATGATGGGGACTAGTGGCGGAGTGTGTAATTGCAAAGGTGATTACTGAATAATGTGATGTACTCTGATGTTTTGACTGTTGAACAATAAAAAAGTTGAATTACAAAAAAAAAAAAAATTATTCTACAATTTGGGCCTAAATGTAATCTTTACATCATAACAGATGTGATAGTACAAATAAATAGAAATAAAATTACAAACTCTATTTTTTTTTTTGGGGGGGGGGGGGGGGGTTGGTTTGTACATAAAATGTATGTGTGTATATATATATATATATATATATATATATATATATATATATATATATATATTTATTATTTTGGCAGCTTTGTCATTCCATACATAAGAACGTATCACTAGTAAACACGTGACGCTACTCTGTGTTTTCCCCATTATGTTACATTTATATTTATCATATGTGTAACTTATGTTTATGTCCTTTTAGTGCTGGCTCACAAAGAACGCGTTGACAGCCAATCACGTAGTTTAAAGAGAAAAACAACGGGAAAGCAGCGCATGAGCATCTAGAACCTGATTCTAATGGAACGCATTATAGACCATTTCACAAGATGTAAACAACACTGGTCCAGAAACACTTTCTGTTTCAGTTTGAAACTGTTTTCTTTATTTCACATGTAAAGAAAACATCTTAAAGATGTTTGTTTAACTTTTTGATTCAGTTTTAAATGTTCTGTTGATTTTATCCCAGCTTTTATGTAGTGTTAAAAAACTGAAACAGGAAGTGCTTCTGGACCTGTGTTGTTTACATCTTGTAAATAAACGCATGCGTCATATCAGCCACGTGGGCTGTGTAAAAGGATACACAGTGGTTCCTATTGGTCCAAATTCTCGCGACGTCACGTGACGTGCTCCTCCTCTTCCCTTTCCGTGCGCGAGCAGCGGCATTTTCCCGCGAACTCTCAGCTCCATAAATACCTCAGCAGAGCAGAGCAGCGCTGGGTCTGTTGGAATGGAATATAGATTAATTATTTTTTTAGAATAATTTCACAACATATTGCACAACACCCCTTTGGGAGACATGGCAAAGCAAATTTCCCTCTTTAATTTCTTCACAAAGTCGCCTCCACCCGCGCCGAAGGCCAAATCCAACCCTTCTCCGGTGGAGGCAGATGCAGTGAGGAGATCCAACACCTCACCTAAAGAACAAGCCAACATCAACGGCAAGAAAACACCAGCAAAACCGGCCAAATCTCAAGTTAAAGCTGGACACGCGAAACTGTTCGGGGAGAAAGCAAACACTGCAAAGGAGAGGTAACTTACACTAACTGCAACTAACGTTATATGTGCAATAATGCCATGCAAAGGTATTGTACTGGTTACCATGGTGACACCATGTCGTGGTACTACTCTTATAATGGTAAAATCATGGTACATTAATATACAATAACACTCTAATTATGTTTACGAAAAGTATCAGTTATTTGCACATGTAACGTTACCATGGTTTTATAGTTTGCCCTGGTGCTGCTACAGTAACGTAACTGTTTTGTCATGTGCCGTATTTACATTTTATAAGGATTAGTTTGGTTACTGTAAAGTGAGTAGTTTATCATACACACTTTAGTGACTGTGGTGTCATATTGAAAACTTACCTGAGGATTATGCTTTATATGAGTCCACCACACGGGATACTTTTGCCTGTGGAGTGTGTTTGAGACTTCTTTTTTTTTTTTTTTTGGCGGGAGACTGTGTGGAAGGCAACTTTTTTTTCCTCGTCTGTCCAATAGGAGCGTCCGTTAAAAATTCTCCTCAGAAAAAATTACTAGAATTATCTAAGTTAGTAATTACTAAAATTACTATCTGTACTCATTTATTATAATAAATAATAATATTTTTATCGCTATATAATAAAATCCGTTACTACAGTTAGCGCTAACGTTAGTCTAAAATAATAATACATTTTAGATCAATGTATACAATAGATTATTTAATATGAGGCAAAAAAGAGGGTATATTCCTTAAAGCATGTTGTTTGTTAATTTTAATAACAGTGGTGGTGGATAATACCAAGTTAATTTCATTTAGTTGTACAAAAACTGTAGTAGCCTATTGGAGCATAAACTGTTATTAATTGCTTTGTTTTATAAATAAAAGCATGTTGATTGTTCTGCATTTACTCTATGATTTACTCTCCTGTCTATCACTGCGAATGTACTTCAACTAAAATTATTGTAAACAACATTTTACAATACTTATTACTCCAGTACTTAATATTGTACATAGTTTCATGAGTTCCTATAACTGAACTACATTAAATATATATAAACTATTGTGTATGTTAAACTATTGAAATACTTAACATTGCCATCAAAAAGTATTAAAGTATTTGGACCCTTCAGTCAATATAGGAGCGACTTTCATGATTTTATTTTATTTTTACATCTATTCAAATGAAGGATTTTACAAAATATATTTATTTTATATGCTGGAATATGTAGAAATTTATATTAACAGAAGAAGGGCTGTCTTTTTCATTAAAATGGTGGAATGTGCAGAAAATATCTAAATGTTAAATGTTCAACAATTTTCTTCTAGTCTGAGACTGTTGCATTTAATTTAATTTTTGCTTGATGCAATGTGCATAAAGTTAAAATATTGAAACAAATAAAACAAGTTTAAAAAAAGAGAATGTTTAATTTGATTACATTTTAGATGATGGAATATGCAGAAAGAATAGAATTAGGCTGAAAGGTCTATGCTTTAGCGTATTCAGGTCGTGCATTATGTTTTTGAAAAGTAACTTAGTAAAGTAACTAGTAAAGTAACTAATTACTTTTGAAAATAAGTAATCAGTAAAGTAATTGGATTAATTTCTTGGAGAAGTAATCAGTAACTAATTACTATTTCCAAGTAACTTGACCAACACTGTATACAAGTACTTCATTTTCACCTTATGTACACTTTAAGCGAATCTGTGATTTTGCACTTACTTTGTTTGAATGCATCACAAAGATCATTGTTTCTCTGCAGAAAACAGTCATGCATGTTTAGTGCTGGCACACTGGTATGGGCCAAGATGGAAGGACATCCCTGGTGGCCCTGTATGGTTGTTCCTCAACCTCTCAGCGGACAGCAGATGAGGGGCCGTGGCCGAGACCAAAGGCTTCACGTTCACTTTTTCGATGAACCACCAACCCGAGGCTGGGTTAACACTAAATACATAAGAGAGTACCAAGGTGAGAGCAAGGCTTGGTTACACTTATCAAATCAAATATTATTCAAATGTGTGTAATACTTTACTCTGACCTTACATAATTTCTTGTTATTATTTTAAGGCTCTAATAGCGCAGATGCCAAATCGGGAGGCGTGTTCTTCAGCGGTAAGCCTGTGATACGTAAAGCAATGGAGCTGGCAGATGCTGCAATGAAGCAGAATCCTGAGCAGAGACTGAAGATTCCCGTGTGCATGGATCCCTCCGATGAAGAGGATGATGTTGAGGATATGGAGGTGAGCAAACACTAAATCAAAGAAGGTTAATATTAACATAAAAGATGCATTTAGTTTTAATGGGATATTTCAGCCAAAAATGTAATTTCTCTCATAATTTACTTGTCTTAAGTCCTTCCAAATCTGTATGACTTTCTTTTTTCCGCGATTTTGAAGAACGTTACCATGCAGCATAAAGTGTCTACAAGTCGAGTCATCATAAAAGTAGTTCATACGACTATATTCCTAACTCTTCTGAAGTCATTCAATCACTTTGAGTGGAATTAAAGTCATTATTTACTGAAAATATGTAAGCGTGCAAAAAGACTGGTCTCTAATAATTTCATCATCTGAAAAAAAAGCTTTAAATGCACCAATAATTTGCCCCAGGATTTGTCCGCTGATGGTTCGATTTTGGTTCATTCACATTCCCAGTGATTTTCCAGAATCGTTCGCGCGCGTTCACACATCTCGTAAAGACACGTGACATCGATTTGCCGGGTAATGTCTCCAGAGCGTCGTAAGTTTGCTCATGATCTGCGAGAAACCACGCTTTTTTTTCTTTTTTTTTCCTGATTCGATCATAAACTAGCGTAAAGCATAGCATAAAACTTAAGCTGGTGTACAAATGTGTACTATATTTACATTTTACATTTCTTCATTTAGCTAACGCTTTTATCCAAAGCGACTTGCAATTCGCACGACTCTGGAGCAACTAGGGGTTAAGTGTCTTGCTCAGGGACACATTGGTGTCTCACAGTGGATTCGAACCTGGCTCTCCCACACCAAAGGCATGTGTCTTATCCACTGCGCCATCACCACCCCCTAGGGACGCGTTTGTGTTCACACAGAAGGCATTCTGGCAATTTTATGACAATTTTCGGGGATCAACTAGCTGTGAAAGGGGCTTAAAAAGTTTTCATCCAGTTTTGCAACCATCTTAATTTCATGTAATATTTTATTATAGGTTGAGAAATCAACTCTAACAGATGAGGAAACGACTGAGGAAGAGGCTGAAGAAAAGGTGAAACCCAGCCGGCGTTCATCTCGTGCCGCGGCTGAAAACGGTCAGAAGTCGAAGCGTCGGCGCATCGTGGTGGCATCTGACAGCGATGACTCCGGTGAAGAGTTCAATCCCGAGCAAGCAACAGTAAGCAGTGACGAGGAGGTAGTGAGTAGCGGGGCTGAGGAAGAAGAAAGCAAGCAGGAGCCCGAACCAGAACCAGAAAGCCCGGTGAAACCGGTCAAGCGCAAACGTCCTTTAGAGAAGCCCGTTAAATCACAGACCCCAAAACGAGCGCCTGCAACTTCACCATCCGTGACGTCCAACACCAAATCTCGGCTCTCTGCTTTCTCTGCCCCAGACAACTTCGAAAGTCAGAGTACCAGTGCAAACGGTACAGAGGGAGGATCTACTGTGTGGGACCATGAGAAACTCGACTGGTTGATGGACGGCAAGAGAAAGGATGCGCAGCGTAAACGACAATCTGATAAAAACTACGACCCCACGACTCTATATGTTCCCGATGATTTCCTGAACAGGACAACGCCTGGAATGCGCCGCTGGTGGCAGCTGAAGTCTGAGATGTTCGATACCGTTTTGTTCTACAAAGTCGGAAAGTTCTACGAGCTCTACCATATGGACGCGGTGATTGGCGTCAACGAACTCGGCCTTACCTTCATGAAGGGCACTTGGGCCCATTCAGGCTTCCCCGAGATTGGCTTCGGGCGCTTCTCAGACGTCCTCGTGCAAAAGGGCTACAAAGTGGCTCGTGTGGAACAGACCGAGACCCCTGATATGATGGAGGCACGATGCAAGAAAATGTCGCGTCCCACCAAATTCGACCGCGTCGTCAACCGAGAGGTTTGCCGAATCATCACGCGAGGGACTCAGACGTACAGCGTGCTTGACGGCGCCCCTTCTGAAACTCAAAGTAAATACCTGTTGAGCATTAAAGAGAAGAGCGAGGAGGACAGTGCAGGCCATTGCCACATCTACGGGGTTTGTTTCATTGACACGTCGGTGGGGCGCTTCCATATCGGCCAATTCCGGGATGACCGCCATTGTTCCCGTTTGCGTACTCTGGTTGCGCACTATTCTCCCGCCCAGGTTGTTTTCGAGAAGGGCAATCCTTCAACCGAGACATTGAAAATCTTTAAGGCCATCTTGGCCTCCACTTTACTCGAAGGCCTCAATGCTGGTTCGCAGTTTTGGGATGCCCAGAAGACCTTAAAGGTCCTTGCTGAGGAAGACTACTTTAAAGAGAGCAATGATGAAAAGGCGGCATCAGTGCTTCCTCCAACTCTCAAAGCCATGACGTCCGAATGTGACGCTCTAAGTCTCACTCCAAAGACGGGTTATGAACTCGCTCTTTCCGCCCTTGGCGGCTGCATGTTTTACCTCAAGAAATGTCTAGTGGACCAGGAGCTTTTTTCCATGGGCAACTTTGAGGAGTATGTTCCTGTCGATGTGGAGATGGAGCAGGCTGGGGGAGCGTCTTGTTTTTTTGCCCAGACCCATCAAAAAATGGTTTTGGATGGAGTGACCCTTGCTAACCTTGAGATCTTTCAGAATGGCTCGACCGGCGGTCCTGAGGGAACCCTACTTGAGCGATTGGACACGTGTTGCACTCCCTTCGGCAAGAGGTTGTTGAAGCAATGGCTCTGCGCCCCTCTTTGTAATCCATCCTCCATTGGGGATCGTTTAGATGCTCTGGAGGACCTGATGGGCGCTCCATCTCAAGTGACCGAAGTCACCGACCTGCTAAAGAAGCTTCCGGATCTCGAAAGGCTACTTAGCAAGATCCACAGCATGGGTACTCCTCTTAAAGGACAAGACCACCCGGACTCCCGAGCCGTCCTGTACGAGGAGGTCACCTACAGCAAACGTAAGATCGCAGACTTTCTCGCTGCACTCGAGGGTTTTAAAGTTATGAAAGAAATCGTGTCGATCATGAAGCCCGTCGCCGAAGGCTTCCGCTCGAAACTATTGCGCCGAGTGTTGCTCCTCAAGACGGAAAATGAAGACGGGCTCTTCCCCAAACTTTCGCCAGAGCTCAAACGTTGGGACAAAGCTTTCGACCATCAGAAAGCTCGAACCACAGGTGTCATAACTCCAAAAGCTGGCTTTGATCCGGAGTACGACCAAGCCCTAGGTGGAGTTAAAGATTGTGAGAAAGACCTGCAGGAATACCTGGACCGACAGAAGAAGAGATTGGGCTGTAAGAACCTATCCTACTGGGGAACGGGAAGGAACCGCTACCAGCTGGAAGTCCCCGACAGTGTTTCCGAGAGGAGCGTGCCGGAGGAGTACGAGGTGAGGTCCACTAAGAAGGGCTGGAAGCGTTACTCCACCAAAGAGATCGAGCGGCTGTTTTCAGAGATGCAGAGCTGGGAAGACAAAAGAGACGCAGCGCTTAAGGACTGCATGAGAAGACTCTTCTACAATTTCGACAAGAATTACAAAGACTGGCAGACCGCCGTTGAGTGCATGGCTGTACTTGGTGAGAAAAACAAATAAGTTAAGCCCAGATTTAAATGCATGTTTGAGCTTTGAAAGTGACATCTTAGGCTACGTCCACATTAATCCGGATGCATTTGAAAACGGGGTTTTCGTTTAAAAACGCTCTCCGTCCACACTAGCGTTTTCAGGTGTTTTCCGACGTTTCAGTGTGGATGAGAAACTTCTAAATTCACTTTACTGCGCATGCGTGAAACTTCACAAAAGCTCACCGAGAAAATAAATAATAATGTCATCGCACAATAACAGGATAATTTTATTTAGCAAAATATCTCACCATCACGGATGCGTCCAGGTCGCATTCAGTCACCATATGGTTGGTCTAAAACGCAACTGCTCTCCTGTTTTGCCGCAGGACTGCAAATGTGAGTAGACTACATTATCTGTTATCTTTGCAGTACTGTGCTATGAAGAATAGCACATATTAAGTAACATAGAAAGTAACATATTTTAGCAATAGTGTAAAAATGAATAACACATAACAGGCACAATACCGATAAACATGAATATCTATTGGTACTACATGGATCACATGACTAAACTTACGTCATCGTTTTGAAATACCTCCGGTTTCACCGTCCACACTACAACGCGAAAACGGCGTTTTCAAATTTATCCACTTTGGAGAGCGTTTTCCAAACGATACGTTTTTGTTGACTTAAAACGCCGTCTCAGTGTGGACGGAAGGCCAAAACGGAGAGAAAAATATACGTTTTCAAACGAAAACGTAATAGTGTGGACATGGCCTTAAAATATATCAGTGCCATTGTTTTGCCTCAAGATGCACTCCAGTCATGTTTTTTTTTTCCTTTCTAAGGCATATTTCTTATAGCTACTTAAATGTCCTAATTGAACTAAGGCTAATCCTGGCTTAATCTAACTCTTAAGCCCTGTCTGTGAGACCAGGGCTCTATTTATTTTGTTTAAACTTTCAAAATGTTGGTATTCATAAGACTAGTTTTTACCCTTTCGTTAAAAAATATTTCATACAGAATATCATACATATCATCAATAATGGCAACATGCTCAACTCCTTCATATTTTTTCAACTCCTAGCTGAAAATAGGCCGATTTTCATATTTGATTGTAGTTAATACAGCTATTCTTTATGGATGGGTTGTCAAAGGTTTCATTTGAGCTAGTTTGTAGTTACAAGTGCATTTGCATGTAAATCAATTAGGTGATGGCTAAAAAACATTTAATGATATTTTCCAGAATGGCTGTATGTGCAATCACAACAAGCCATGGAAATTTTGTTTTAGTGAAATTTTGACTTTTTCCAGAATTTCTACATTTTTCAGAATCGTAGAATGTTTCGGACCACAGAAAAGTGGAATATTTTCCAAAAAAATGCCTTGATAAGTACTTGTGAGATTGGTACTAGAATGATGTTTGGTAAAAAGATATGTTTTCTGTTGTTGTCACCACCAGATGTGCTGTTGAGCATGTCCCGGTACAGTCAGAGCGGAGACGGGCCCATGGCGAGACCGGAGATGGTTCTTCCGGGTGATGGGTCTCAGTCGCACCCCTTCCTGGATCTGAGAGCGTCCCGTCACCCTTGTGTCACCAAGACCTTCTTCGGTGATGACTTCATTCCCAATGACATCTTCATCGCTTGCCCTAGCGGTGAAGAAGAGGGTCAAGATAATGATAAAGCACTTGCCCCATGTGTGTTAGTCACCGGGCCAAACATGGGAGGCAAGTCCACCTTAATGAGACAGGTGAGTGTTGGAAATCAATATTCAAGATGACCAAAACAATGTTCATGGTGTGTTGATTCAATTAAAAATCCACTAAATGCAGATTCACAGTCTATGATGTGACTTTGTGTCGTAAAGGCATTAGATGAAACGTTACATTTTTGTCTTGAAAATAATTCTGAAACGGCCCAAAATAATTGATTTGAACTGAATCGTGGCCAAATTTCATCGTGCAATCATTGTCGGAGCAAATATTTTCACCCATACATCCCTAATCATTTAATAATGACTGAATATAGTCAAGAAGCATCTAGGTAAACTCGATGTGTTCGGCAGCTGTTCAGGAAGGATGTGGTTTGAGCTCCTATTTCTGGAAATGCACGTTTCTATATCACATTTTCAAAATGTTTAGTTGTTTAGGCCTGGAAATTCTGTCAATGAACATAATGTTAATATTAAATTAGTTATTATTTTAATTAATAAAGGAGATTTGTAAAATGTTGCATTCGGCCTATGGTACATCTACACATACTGGATTTACGACCTATTCATTAAGAGAATATGGAATATTTGTACTTTTAAAAATTAATTTCTTTCACCACGGGACTATTGAAGTAACCTAAAGTGTTAAAGAGGACCTACTAAGTCTTGATTTTGTTTTTGGGGTCTTCTAGATTAGGTTTTCATGCTTGAATTTTCAACAAACCCATTATCCATTGCTACAGCTCCTCTCTCAGTCTGTCAGTAAGGCCATGTTACCGTTACTGACAACTCAACCAGGCCCCGCCCCTTTATTCTGCATATTCATTATTTAAATGAGGAATATTATGACTCGTTCATTCCCGGAAGAAACTCAAGTCTACAATGGAGGCGTTTCAGGAGTTCAGAAACACTGACACTGATAAAGAGAAGAACTCCCACTGGAACATGTAAAAAAACATAATAGGACCATAATTGAGTTTTTGTGAACTTCCTGTTAAGTAGAAATAAAGTAATATGCAGATTCTTATGTGTTTCAGTGTGGTCTGGTGGTGATCTTGGCCCAGCTGGGCTGTTACGTTCCTGCTGAGAGTTTGCGTCTCACTCCTGTGGACCGAGTGTTCACTCGTCTTGGCGCCTCTGACCGTATAATGTCAGGTAAGTTGTAAGTTGCCGCTTGCTTCACTGTTCACGTGTGAGCTTTACTACAGGGTTTCCACTAGGGTTGTGCCGATAGACGATAGTATCGTGTATCGACGATAGTCTGACATATCGCCGATGGCAGATGCCCTTGACGATATCAATACGATAATTGGCTCGTTTTACCATAATGTATTAAATTATTATTATTAGGCCTATTATTATTATTATAAAGCTAGTATTGTTATTAAATGAATATTAGGAACTACAATTAATTTGCCTTGCCTAAATTTACAACGACATCACCTCATAACAATTGCAACAACACACGCACTAATGAGGACTCCTCTAAGAGAATGTTTTTAAAACAGATTAAAAAACATCCCACATCAAAATTCAATCGCAAGGTGATCCATTCACAAATTATCAAGTGTGCTCGTTTTAACAGACGCAAAATTAAATTTCCTACAGATCCAAGATGAAAACGGCATCGTTGTTCGTCAGTATTTGTTTCTGTAACACATTAACAAAACGTTTAATGACACTAACACTAAAAACAATACAATTACTAAATAGTATTAATAATAATATCACTAAAATAGTATTATAGGTACCGTTATCATCGTCGTCTCTGAGGGAACGCGGCGTTAATGCAGATGCCGAAAGCAGTCCGTTTTTACTTTCACTTTCAGAGATTGAGCGCGTTTACATGCGACGACGTTCTCAACCTGATTATGTTGAATAAACTTGACAATGCATGTGGTCATGTAAACGTTTCCTTTATCAGAGTCAAGTCATAAGTATAAGTATAAACCGATCGACTCAGCTAGACGTTTGGCCCTTGCTCTTGTTTCTATCGGCATTTAAAACACATTAACCCGCGTACTTCGTGCTTACTGAAGTGCGCATGTGAAGTGCGCAGAGAACGCACAGGGGGGCACATATCGCAAACTCCGACTCTTTCTGACCCAAGAAATTATTAAAACGTGTTTTCATCTCGTGCAGAAATAGACCAAAATGCTGCATGTAATGGCATGAGAATAGGCTAATGTGTCCGTAAATTTCCCGTTGACAAACAAAAGGATTAGGATCTCTTTTTTTTACTTCACTATGCCAGGAAATAACCTGATCCTATTAATAAACACTCCACCTTTGCTAGCAAAATAGAAAAAAGATTCTCGTATATAAAACGAAGTAGGCTAATAAAACAAGCAAATTAATGAGTAGGCTAAATAATCAAGTTAATAATCAAATAAGTTAGCCCCGCCCCCTCACGATAATATCGTGTATCGCCGATCTCACAGGCTGACGATAGGACGATATGAAAATGGAGCATATCGCCCAACACTAGTTTCCACGGGGTCTTAAAAAGTCTGAAATTCTGAACTTTAAATTTAAGGCCTTAAAAAGTCTTAAAAACGGCTAGATTTTCATCTGAGGTCTTAAATTTGATTTAGTCAGGTCTTAAAAAGATTTTACCAAAACTCTGGCCGCAGAAAGTTATTACAAAGAAAGTAGCAAAAAAGTATTGACTAGTAGCCTACAAAGCGCAGCTCTAGTGCAGGGGTTTAAACCAGTTCAAACACGCAGCTCCCGTGCTAGCTAGCATTAGCTCGTGGTTTGATACGAGGTAGCTTGCCAAGAGGCCGTTCATACACCAGGTTTGCGCGCTCAAGTTCATTCAAATATAGGCGCGTCGCATCCACAGCGAGATTGAAAAAATCTCGCCATTTCAGATTCAGAATGTCGCAAACGAACCGAAGAACCAACCAATCAGCCCCTTCCGTAACAACGTTGAAAGCTCAGTCAACATGAAGGATCGCGGTGCGCCCAAACACTACCGGTGTTTTTCTCTTCTCCGTGAATAAATCTTGTAGCAGACCTAACGTTACAGCAAGCGTTTCTCGGTGGTGGAAAAACCGTCTTTGTCGTTATGGAGAGCGCGGTGCATGGTTGCATAGCAACGACAGACGCAACAGAAAAATCGGCCCAAATTTTACCATTAATAATAAAAGATAAGGTGATGTGAATGTCAGTAATTTATCATTTTTTGACTCAATCTTTTTATAAAAGATTATTTAAAGGCTGAAATACGTGAGGTTTATCTGTTTATAAAACTATTTTTGTGAAGACTTTATTTTAACTAGACTTAACCTGTTGCAAGACACTCCTTTAAAATCTGGCCGTCATTTTTAATGGTATTTTAATGTTTCTGTAAACAAAAAGTGCATATTCATGCTAATTTTATATGCTGGGTTTAGACATACATTTGGCAAATTGATTTCATAGTAATCATGAAATGAAATGTTCATGCCATTTCATCTCTGGGTATGATCAACTAAAATCAACTATAATTGTGTTTTTACAGTATAAAATGCAAAGTACAAATTTCACCTACACACACATACATATTGTATAAAATAATTTTTTTCCGAATATTTTCTTATTTAAATTTTTGGTAATGTGTTGTTTAGGTCTTAAATTTCAATGTTTATGGTCTTAAAAACCCAGATAGCAAACTGACATTGAATCAACGTGGAAATATGACATTGAAACAACGTTGATCTGACATTGTTTTGCTCATCGAATTAACGTTGAACCAACGTCAGACGCGTCATTCTTTCAAAACTAACAGGAAAATCAACTTGAAATCAACGCGTTGTTTCAACGTTATGAAAGCAAACCAATTTTCGATTTTCATTTAGCTTTGAAGAATGCCGCGTCCGACGTTGGTTCAACGTTAATTCGATGAGCAAAATCGACGTTGTTTCAATGTCATGAGAGACGTCGTTTCCACGTTGATTCAATGTCAGTTTGCTGTCTGGGAAGGTCTTAAATTTGTCTTGCAGAAACCCTGTACTATCAACACTTAACCTATCGTGTTTTCTAGGTGAAAGTACGTTCTTTGTGGAGCTCAGCGAGACTGCTAGCATACTTTTGCACGCCACCAACCACTCCCTCGTCCTGCTCGATGAACTGGGTAAATGATCTGTTCATCTCACATTAAACCATAGCGTCACTGAGGCTAACTTGCCCCTTGGAAACAATCTATTGTAAAAAGCGCTATAGAAATAAAGGTGACTTGACCTTTTGTTGTGCTTGAACCGCAGGCCGAGGTACGGCCACGTATGACGGCACAGCCATCGCGAGCGCAGTGGTGAAGGAGCTGTCGGAGAAGATCTGCTGTCGGACCCTGTTCTCCACTCATTACCACTCGCTGGTGGAGGAGCACGCCCAGGACCCCGCCGTGAGACTCGGACACATGGTCAGTTTCAGCACAAACCGAATGAGAGACAAATACGTACCAATTGTCTTCGTGTGAGTGATGAACTTTTCTTGCGAGACGGAGTGTGACCGTGATCCTTCCTCCTTTATGGTCTCGACTCCCAGAATGTTATCTTTCTAGGCCAGGGGTGCCCAATCCTGCTCCTGGCGATCGACTGTCCTGCGCAGGGCTGGGTAATAAATATCGATATTAATCGATTCACATTTTTACGAACCGATTTTGATTCTTAAATCTCAAGAATCGATTAGTCATCCTGTTTCATTTGAATGAATGGGACATTGTATCGCGGCTGCGTGCATCCAAAACATCGCAATAATCTTTGTCCTTTGTTACTATTGATATGAAACAAAGTCTCAATTTTCAAATTACGTCCATTTTCTTTAGAAATTCAAAAACATAAATAGCGTTTTGGCGCTGTGGCGTGAGATCGCTCTGGAGAAGCAGCAGCGCTGATCTCTCTTCCGGCTTAATAATACCAGTCACAGCGCGAAATAAACATGAATGAGCGCCTGAAAGTGTGTTAAAAGATAGAGTACAACTTATCGAAATCCGTATCATGTCACATTGATTCGCTCAATCAGCGTTTCAACCGTGGAAAGACGTCAGTTAAACAGCTTGTAATCAATGTCATGTATCGTCATATTTACCTCAGAAAACCCACATCAACTCGTTAGTCAGCTAGAAAAGAAAAACTCCAGAGAGGAGCATTTTGCTAAATATATACATCATATTATATGCATTATAATCTTAATGTTCTTCAATATTTAATGCATATTTGAAAAAATATGGCAAGTTTTTTTTTTTATGACAGCCACCATTTAAATGTTTATATTTCATATAATCTTATTATTATAAAAATAAATAAAAGTGCAATTTAAGTGATTCATTCATTATTACCTTCATATTAGGCTAATTAAGTCTATAGGCTACAACTAGACTGCCATAGTTTACAGCATTAGTTAAGAGATTTGATTCCCTTGAGAAAAACTGCCATTTATTGCAACTGATGTCCAAAAATCAATATTGAATCGAAATCGAATTGCAAGCTTGTGAATCGAATCGAATTGTGAAATTTGTGTCAATACCCAGCCCTAGTCCAGCACAGTTCATCTCCAACCCCAATCAAACACACCTGAATGTGATCCTCAAGACCTTAATTGGTTGCTTCAGGTGTGTTTGATTAGGGTTGGAGATGAACTGAGCAGGACAGTCGATTAGGACAATAATGGTATTTTCAACCACATGTGGAACATTTTTAGGCTTTTTTTTAGACCTTCCTAAAATAATTGCCCGAGTCATTTTTTATCAGGTTGCTCAGAAAACACCAAAAACTGAACCAATAATTGAAAATATGATATTTATGTCGTTCTTGAAAAGCTTGAAAAATTGCTAAAGTCTCATTTTCTTTCACACTCTTGACATAGGCCATTATATTACAGGGGGAGAATTGCATGATCTGTGCAACTGAGGATGTGGGCGGTTTTCCCAGAGGTGGCCAGCATTAGAGGAGATGACTAAAGGCCCTTGCACACTGAGTCCGAAATATTCGTATGCATATATCGTATTTGTGATTCGGTGGCTCTGAATAGTCAAAACACCATTCAAACTGCTTGCTACGGATGCGAAAAACGCAGAAAATCTCTTCTTCTTTTTTTTATGACGTACGAAAGTTTCGGAGGCAGTTTGCAAGTGTGATTGACACAACGTGAGGTCATATTTATTTTTTAACGTGCGGAAATTTCAGACTTGTGTGCAAGGACCTTGATTAAAAAACCAAACAAACATTTTTGTCCAAATTAAAAATGACTTTTATTGGCAATTATTTTAGTAAGGTGACGATATTGCATCCTTTCCAATACAATTCCATATTAGAATAAGGTTTGTGTGCTCATATGATGGTCTCGCATCTTAAAGATGCACTTTCTTCCACACCGCAAAGCACTGTGAACAACAAGTAGTTGTGTTTAGTGAAAGGATTTTCATTTGTTTCCCTCTCAGGCCTGTATGGTGGAGAATGAATGCGAGGACCCCAGTCAGGAGACCATCACCTTCCTCTACAAGTTCATCTGTGGCGCGTGTCCCAAAAGTTACGGCTTCAACGCAGCGCGCTTGGCAAACATCCCGGAGGAAGTCATCCAGTCGGGCCATAAGAAGGCCCGTGAGTTTGAGAGGAGCACCGTGTCTCTCAGGATATTCAAGTAAGAACATTTATGAACCGAGTGACGTTTTCATGACAATTAAAAGAGTAGTTCACTTTTAAAAAAAGAACTTTGCTGATAATTTACTCACCCCCATGTCATCCAAGATGTCCATGTCTTTCTTTCTTCAGTCGAAAAGAAATGAAGGTTTTTGATGAAAACATTCCAGGATTTTCTCCATATAATGGACTTCAATGGGAACCAAACGGTTCAAGGTCCAAATGAGAGTTTCAGTGCAAACTGCAAACGGTTCAAAGGGCTTTAAACAATTCCAGACGATGAATAAGGGTCTTATAAAGGACCCTTCGAGTCATGACTAGAAAAAAAGATTTGTTCATTTTGATGAACGAGTTTGAACAGGAGAGTCACGAACGCGCATCACAGAACAGAGCAAGGCGAGCATTTGTGCTTATAAAACTTAAACTTTTCAAATTATTTTTGAAATGACCGATGGTTTCGCTAGATAAGACCCTTATTCATCGTCTGGTGTCGTTTAAAGCCCTTTGAAGCTGCACTGAAACTCTCATTTGGACCTTGAACAATTTGGACCCCATTGAAGTCCATTATATGGAGAAAAATGCTGGAATGTTTTCATCAAAAAGCTTTTGGCAAACATGCAAATTAAAAGTTATTTCACACTTAATGCAATCTAAAAGCAGGCATTAATGTGTATCCTAGTATGCATTGGAGAATCTAATTACTTTTGTTTTGCCAGGAAACTGTGGTCATTGGCTGAAGCCTCGTCAGCTGATCGGGAGCAGTTCTCAGCGCTGGTTCAGATGATCGGCAGCCTGTGATGAGAAAACCTTTTGTTTTGAGCACTTCAGTTCACTATTCCATGAGTTATTTTTCACCACATATAAAGCAAGCAGGCATCTCACTACTGAAATGATCTAATAAAGTTTATTTTTAAAAATGTAACACGTTCCTCTGACTAGGAAATTAAACTTTTGATTAATTACTACCAGCTACATAATGGTTATTGAGTACTTCACAATATATTAAGTCTAGATGTCATGGAACATGCATACAATTCAGGCTGTATGAGAACCCACAGTCACCAAATACAGTTGGATGGAGGGGGAAAGCACAAAAAAAGCTGTACAGATATTCATCAGAGCTTCAAATAAGCAAGAAGCCTCTTAAAATCTCCAGCAACGTCACGCCGGCTCGCGGCATTCAGGGGGAAATGGGGCAGGAACGCGAGTCTGGTGTCCTGCGTTTACTTTTTTAGTCTTTCCTGATGTCATCCAATCAGGATAAAGGGGCGGGGACATTATTTAAATCACTTGGGCCAAATCGTTACCAGCATCCTGGTGACTTAAAAACTTTTATATCACTTGGACACTTTCCCTTCAGACTCAAAACATTGCTGGAGAATACTTAGTGTTTCTTTCTCTTTTCTTCTTTTTTTCCTTTTTTTCATCAAATCTCTTTCACAGAAAGAACATACATCCTGCGACATGAGAACAAATACAGCAAATCTAAGGTATAAACAACCCCAAAATTAATATACTTAATAAAATAAAAAGACATTCAAGTACATTTAAGATTTTTGCTTGAAAATACAAAACTACATGAGAAAGCATTAAAATCAAACCTCAATAACTCAGTCTTTAAAAAAACAAAACAAAACCAAAAAAAAAACGAAATTGAAGTGCTGGGTCATTTTTTTTTTTTCCCGTACATATACAAGAGTGCGGTGATGGCTGCTTGGAGAACAGGTGCATCATGGGAAGCATTGTGAGGGTCCGTTTCTCTCGTGTGTGTGTGGCTCAAACTGGGGATCCATGCGCTTCACCGTCCTCGTTCATCATCCCACAAATCCTGAGTCAACAGGATCGCAGAGTGACTGCGTTTGCATTTGTTAAATAGAAATGTTTTCTCTGTCCACGTTTACACAATGTTTGTTTGTTTGAATAAAATTGAATTATTTCTAGCGTGTAATCTCATCTGCACTGGAGTCTGTAGGTTCAGTTGTGCTGCAGTGTGTTGGACTCTATAGGAGGAGCCGAATCGTACAGCGTGTCCGTGTCGTGAGTCGGCTCTCCGGCTAGTGTGCAAGGGTTTGACAACGTCCCCGCACCACAGTCACAGAAAAACCTGCAGAGACAAACACACAAGAATAGATGTGTGTATAGAAATATACTTCAGTTTAGGGTTCAATTCTCACTATCAACTAGTTGCTTATTAGCATGCATATTACTTGGCTGTGTATTAATACTTATAAAGCACATATTAATGCCTCATTCTGCATGACCATATTCTAGTTCATTTTTAAAAAAAACTTTTGCTGATAATTTACTCACCCCCTTGTCGTCCAAGATGTCCATGTCTTTCTTTCTTCAGTCGAAAAGAAATTAAGGTTTATGATGAAAACATTCCAGGATTTTCTCCATATAATGGACTTCAATGGGGTCCAAACGGTTCAAGGTCCAAATGAGAGTTTCAGTGCAGCTTCAAAGGGCTTTAAACGATTCCAGACGATGAATAAAGGTCTTATCTAGGACTCTTTGAGTCATTACTAGAAAAAAGATTTATTTCTTTTGATGAACGAGTTCGAACAGGAGAGTCGCAGAACAGAGCAAGGCGAGCATTTGTGCTTATAAAACTTAAACTTGTTAATTTATTTTTTAAATGAGCGATGGTTTCGCTTGATAAGACCCTTATTCATCGTCTGGTGTCGTTTAAAGCCCTTTGAAGCTGCACTGAAACTCTCATTTGGACCTGGAATCGTTTGGATTCCATTATATGGAGAAAATCCTGGAATGTTTCCATCAAAAAAATAGGAAAAATGCCTTTTATTTCTAAATTATGACTATTTTTTATCTAAAAAACATACTAACATTATAAGGGCAACCCAGGAAACATTATAAAATAATTTTAAAAAAACAGTATAGGGCTCCTTTAATTTCTTTTCGACTGAAGAAAGAAAGACATGGACATCTTGGATGACATGGGGGTGAGTAAATTATCAGCAAAAGTTTTTTTTTTTTTTAAAGTGAACTACTCCTTCAAGGGTAAAATATGAACCAAACATTTTTTTCATGAAATTTGGTTGCTAATGCTAACTGACCTTGTCCTTTAAGTCAATCTGTATATAAATATATATATATATGCATTTTTCTTAACAATTGTATAAAATATATTAAAATAAATGATAGGGCCATTGCATTTTTAGCTAGAACCAATTAAATAAAAGAGAGTTTGAATCACATTTTACACGTAAAAAAAAACATATACATACATATATACATTTATATATATATATATTACTTTTTTTATTGTCAAATTGCTTGGCACTTCAGCACATGTTCTCTCCAACTGTCATAATGCAAAACCTCTATAACAGCAATATTTTTTGGGCATAATATTGGAAAAAAAAACATTTTTTTAATCAGCATAAATTATTGGCAGAGCAACAAACACTGTCATGATGTACACTTCCTAATGCACTTAGAAATGCATTTCTTTCCTTGACATTAAAGGGATACTCCACTGTTTTTTTCATATTAAACTATGTTATTTGCTTAACTAAGACGAGTTGATGCACACCTCTGTCGTCTCAGTGCGTGCGAGACACTTTGATATTAGCACTTAACTAGCCCAGTTCATTCAATATGGGCCAAGCAGAGAAGCGACCAAACACCTGCACATTTTCCCTATTTAAATACAGTTACACGAGTCGAGTAACTCGACCTAGGACGGTGACACAAAATAAAACATTGCGCTTTTCTAAGCGTGTAAAGTGGATAACTATATTGTATGGCGGATTACCACAGCAAGTGACCGGGAGCACTTCGACTCAGTGTAGTAATATCATCACACATGAAAAGTCCTCTCAAAAAACGGTGGAGTATCCCTTTAATTCCATTTCCAGTAGAAAACGAGCTAAATAAAATAGACCTTTTATTTTTTGGAATGCAAAATGATATTTTAGTAATAAATGCAAAGCAAGCTCATAGTAAGATTTAGAGGGCATGACTGACCTATCATGTCTAATAAATTCTACGTCGTGCCCTTGATGACACTTCTTGATGCAGTTCACACAGATGGCGTTGCGGTCTGTCGTGTTACAGGTGTGACACCTGCACGGAAGAACAGAGCAGTGAGAAAGCAGCCGCCAAAGTCCCACGCCGACTTCAAATGGATGTTCCCGAGGAGCGTTACCTGTAAAAATCGTGCATTGGATAGCTGGTGTAACTGGAAATCTTGTACAGGCACTGACCTCTGCTCACAGCTTTCTCAATGGCATCCTGGTTGTTCATGATTTTGTTGTCTGTGAAGAAGATTAAAGGGGAACACGGTTCACGTCATGGTCACGGGATCATCAAACAGGCAAATTCCAAATGCGTTCAGCTTACCTTTCATTGTGACGTTGACGCCAGATGCGAGAAACAGTCCACCGAAGCGATTGTTGAAAATCTGGTTGCCTTCTAACGTTGCCGTTGCGTGATTTGTGATCTCAATACCTGAGACAGATAGAGGTCAACAATTACTTGCATATAATGAGTACTTGGTATACATCTCGTATCAAAAATACAAAAATTTCAGTTCAGAAACACTTTTCATGAAGGTTTCAACAGTTTATACAAAGTGTTTCAAGCTAAATCAATATGCAAAAGCCTCTAAATGCCATTAGAAATTTTCTTCTTTAATAATGATTTTTTATCAAACTTGTATATTTAAGTTCAGTAATTTCATTTAAATAACAATTAATAGGTAATCTTCATTGCCATTTAAGTGAAATCACTGAACTTAAATATACAAGCTTGATAAAAATGATCATTTTAGAAGAAAATTTTAAATGGCACTAAGAGGCTTTTGCATCTGAACTCTTCAAATGTTTACTATAAAAAAATCTTAATAAAAGGGTGTGTTCATCTTTGTGCTTCCTGTTCACGTCTGTCATCTCTTTTTTTACATTTACAGAATAGTGTCTTATTTTAGAGGCTCTGTAAGAAAAAAAACACTAACGCAAAATCTGTTTTTTTCTTCAAACCAACATAAATTAATAAATATGTATACTTTCAAATGCATAAAGTTAAAAAAAAAAACAAGGTTTCCACATGATACAGATTTGAGGAGAAAATATGTTTCTTTGTAAAAAAAAAATAAAATTATATAAAATTAGTCCTACCAGAATGGCTTCATGCAAAACAATTTGTTATATTGATATATATATATATATATATATATAAATAAAAAGCTTTTGTACTTAACAAAAAAAAAATGTGCAGAGAGCTTATGGGTAACACTTTACAATAAGGTTCGTTAGTTAACATTAGTTAACTACATTAGTTAATATGAACTAATAATGAATAGCACATATACAGCATTTGTTAATCTTTGTTAATGTTATTTTCAACATTTACTAATACCTGATTAAAATCTTGTTAACATTAGTTAATGCACAAACAATGAACAGCTGTATTTTCATGAACTAACATTAACAAATGCAGTAACAAATGTATTGCTCATGGTTAGTGCATGTTATTAAATACATTAACTAATGTTAACTAATGAACCTTATTGTAAAGTGTTACCAAACAAAGAAAATATCAAATTAAACATGTCTAAAAACTTCTTTATTTTAAGGTAGTGATTCATATTAATTAACATGAGGGTTATTTGCTGTCTTTATGCATAATTTCATTTACTGCTATTACTCTGGTACATATGTAACAAGGACACTGTAAAATAAAGTGTTGCCACTTCCTGTTGAAAAATGACTTTACCAGCAGCAAATCCATCAAATATCCTGTTCTTGCGCAGCACAGGGTGACTGTTCGTGCTGATGAGGACTCCCGCCTGGGCGTTCCTGAAGATGTCGTTCTCTTCCAACAACCCTACAACACACAAACACCATTATTAGTGTGAGACTGGAATCTGATCTAGATGATTGACTATCGCAACTGTTCGGTGTGGAGGCATGTTTCCCCAGATGTTTTCTGGAGTCAGAGCTTGTCACACACCGGCTGTGTGTTTCCACAGACTTAATGCTGTAATGTGTCACACTACATGAGCCCTAACGGAGCATGAAGAAGGCCGTCACCTCGTCCTCCGTTGAATATACAGATTCCCCCGTCCCGCCCGTCGTGGATCTTGTTCCTGCGGAGTGTGGGGTTGCTGTCGGTCTTGATCCAAACCCCTGCCATGGCGTTGTCAAAGATCTCGTTGTCTTCGATAAAGCCTAAACCTGAGGAGAGATTACGAGGACGCTTATTTTTCGGATTAAAATAGAAATGTCAGCCTTTATATCAAATCAACACAACAAAAAGGTTATGATGGAAATATTACCTGAATTGTAAACAAGAATTCCTCCATTTTGTCCACCCCAGATTTTATTCCTCCTAATTTTGGGATTGCTGCCAGTTCTACAAAAAGAAATACAAAAAAACAACAACATTTGTCACTACTTAAAATCAATAAATAATTAATTTTATAATCCCACAAGTCTTTTTAAGATACATATGGAAGCTTGTTTCCGCCACAGAATGAAAAATAAAAAAAGGCACTTGCGACCTTTTCTCACAATTCGGACTTTTTTTCTCAAAATTGCGAATTTACGTCTCTCAATTGTGAGATATAAAGTCAGAATTTAATGATATAACGTCGCAATTGTGCGTTAGAATAGTTTATATCTCACAATTCTGACTTTATGAGGGAGGAAAAGTTAGTCCTTCTCCCCTCAGAATTGGCCTCGCAATTGCGAGTTTATATCTGACAATTCTGAGAAAAGATGTCCAGAGAAAAAAAAAAGGCAGAATTGTGAGAAAAAGTCACAATTCTGTCTTTTTTTCTTGCAATTGCAACTTTATTTGTCAGAATTGCGACTTTATATCTTGCAAATGCGACTATTTCTCACAATTGCGAGATATGAAGTCAGAATTGTGAGAAATAGTCGCATTTGCAAGATATAAAGTCGCAATTCTGAGAAATAAAGTTGCAAGAAAAAAAAGACAGAATTGTGACTTTTTCTCAAAAAGTCAAAATTATTATTATTATTATTATTTTTTATTCAGTGGCCAAAATGCCAAATTGGAAAATCAATCATGATTATTTAACTAATTTACTTTGGAAATGTCATGCATTCGTTAAACTTCTAAAACAAACTTGCCTTTTTAACAGAAGGACTTTGAAAATAAATGCAATAATAAAAAGACAAAATAAATAATGATATTAAATAATAATAAAACAAAAATTTTTCCCCAAAAAATTCAATGCATAAAAAAATACATACAAAAGGATTGAAAGTGAGAGCATCATTGCGAAATGGAATGTGGCGCAATAATAATTTTGACTCGATTATCATATTAGTTGAAAGCCAAAACTGAAAATGCAATTCATAACCAGAGCTCGACCGATAAAGGATTTTGAAGGCCGATACCGATACAAATATTTTGGGGTTTTAAAATCCGATATTCCGATATATCGGCCGATATTTTTTTTTTTTATTAAATATTGTTGGATTTCACACACGTGTAAAAGAAAAGCAAACTTTTCTGCACAGGATACGTTTGATACTTTTTCTCTATGTCTAAATGTTCACTCCTCGCAAGTATAACTTATATTTTACAATGCAGGAACTTTAACTAGAGATATGCTAGTTATAAATACTGTAATAATTACTTTATTTAGGCAGAAAAGGTTCATTGTGGTTTCCAAGCTCATTAATGTTAACGTTAGCGGTCTTCCACTGATGAAACTGCAAGTTGTAAAACATACATTTTCAATATAACAGGCCAAGGAGAGATGATTGAAGCGTGTTTCCTCCGTTTTTATTTTATTTTTGAAATATTCATTTATCGGCCATTATAACTGCGATACCGATATCATGGAAAATGCCTAATATCGGCCGATATATCGGTCTGGCTCTATTCATAACTGAAATAAAATTCAGCAGCCGCTCAGCTCTACATGATGGTGCTTAAACCTGAAAATTAGGATACAATGACGCCACTGACCTGATCTGAACTCCAGAGTACATGTGGTTATAGATGTCATTGTCTTCAAGCACACCGTGACCATTATCATAGAAATAAACGCCCACCTGTGGACAGAAACACATTTAATGCATCACTCAGATCGATGAGAACCAGTCCGTCCCGAACGCCAGCCTCACGCTTATTTGGTCTTTTGAATGGGAATGTTAGCATGAGAGCATTAGGAAGCAGGATACACACACAGACTAGAGTGAGAGAGTGTTACACACCTGTTTTCCGCTGTGTATTCTGTTTCTGCGGAGCACAGGGGTGCTGCCCGTGGTCACCCACACACCGGCCAGTGTGTTGCTGTACACCTCGTTCTCCTCGATCACACCCTGACCCTTCTCATGCTGACAAACCAGAGAGAAATCAGGGACTGTGAGTGTCTACAACCTGGTTATCAGGACTAGAACAGGGTCACCATGAAATCACAATTGACAATTCCTAGTTTGCAGTATTTATTATAAATGATTTATCATTTTTTAAATTTTTTTATTCATATGCGTATCCGTATCATGTAACCAGTGTTTCATCTGTGGAAAGACGTCGGTTAAACAGCTTGTAAACAATGTCATGTAGCATCACGTTTACCTCAGAAAAACCATGTGACCATAAACCTAGTCAGTTAGTCAGCTTGAAAAATAACTCTAGAGAGGAGAATTTTGCTAAATGTATCCACCATATTACATATTCATTATGTTTAATGTTCTTCAATATTTGAATAAATCTGACAAGTTTTTATGACAGCCACCATTTAAATGTTTATATTTCATACAACTTTCTTATTATAAACATAAATAAAAAGTGTCATTTAAATGTTTGTATAGCTAGAAATCCGTTCGTTTTTACCTTCAGTATTATAGTATAGGCTACAACTGACTCCCATAGTTTAAGAGATTTGTTTTCCTTGAACAAAAATTGCCATGTATTGTATCTGACATCCAAAATTCAGATTTCAGATTATTTTATTTCATGCCATGTCAGCAGTCAGAGCTATTTTCATGGCAAAAATTCATTTACAAAAATACAAACATCATATAAATACAACAAATATAAACAAGAAGTCATATTATACAATATATTTTTTTTAAATCAACATATGATAAAAAAAAAAAATCCAGAACCGTTTCAGGCATAATCTCATTAAATATGTCCTTCAAAGAAGTAACTTCATAATGCTTGAGTCAAGTCCAGGACAATCTAATAAAAAATGTTTGACAGATAAAGGAATTTTACTAAAACATACATAAAGTTGGGTCTTCACCTTTAAGCAAAAAAGCATGGGTCAAACTTGTATGACCCATACGGCATCTGGTGTAGACCACTTGATCAAATCTAGTTTTAAAATTGTTAAGTTTGTTATTTCCAGATGAGTTTCATACAACTTATTATTCTTGCACATAATTCACTCTTCTTGCCACTTATTTAAAATATATCGGTTAATAATCGGCCTGATAGATATCCAAAATAATCAATATTGAATCGGAATCGAATTGTGAAATTTGTGTCAATACCCAGCCCTAATATCTAATGTATGATTTTTGCGAGACTTTTTGCATCTTGTGTTCTATTTACTAAAAATATATATATTTTGTTTATTTGCATGTCATGTGACCATCAAGCAACATCAGAGAACCATGCTCATGTGAATGTGTTGTTAAAAGATGAATTATGATGTTTTGGTCTGCTCACTCACCACATAGATGCCTCCATGCTGTCCGTCGTGGATCTTGTTGTGCCGGACGATCGGGCAGCTGTTGGTCCGGATCTGGATTCCCGCTAAAGCGTTGCCATAGATGTCGTTCCCTTCGATGAGACCTCGGCCGTCGCCGAATATGTAAACACCGCCCTGGTTGCCATTAAAAATGGCGTTACCCCTGCGATTGATACGAGAACAGTATGAGTGGATGTACTGGTACGGTTAGCCTGCAGAAATCATATACTCATGTCTATTATTGACTCCCTCACCTGATCGTGGGGTCGCTGTTTGAGGTAATCCACACACCCGCGAAGTTGTTTGCATAGATCTTGTTCTCGATGAACTGGCCTCGGCCCTTCTCGTGCACGTAGATGCCGCCCGTCTGCCCGTGATGGATCTCGCAGCGCACTACTGTGGGGTTAGCATACGCCTTCACCTCGAAACCTGCTATCCGGTTCCTGTGGATGTTGCAGCTCTCAAAGTAGCCCTGCAGAGGGAGCCAGAGTCACAACTGAGCTGCTCCAGTGTTTGCCATGTTCACAAACACATGCTACTCTTGCTTGAAATGCAGTATGCGGTGCTTACTGTGCAAGTACGCAGCTACAAAACGGGGATATTTTTACCCAAAAAAAGGTACAAATGCAAAGATGCATGCAAACTTTTATAGTTGTACATACTATATTTAAATAATAATAATAATAATACACAGAATGTGGAATGAGGTATATACTTTAGCATGCATTACATCATCATAGTTAAGAGTGTAATACTAGCCTACTGCCGACTACATACTTCCTATTATTTTTTGTAATAGAATTAATTATGCAACAATAAACATGAGCATGGGGATATGAACAATATAATGGAGGAGGAACAAAATGCTTGATTAGATATCATATCATTAATTTTCACTAACACTATTTTATTTTTCGTATATCTGTAGCTATCTTTGATTGCGGTGTATCGTTTACATACTTTATTATCCATTGTTGGTTTGTGCTATTGCACTTTTCAGGTAATAAGAGCCCCGGTGTTTGTTTTGTTTTTGTATATTATATTTGATGTTACAGACATGATGTGATGTACATTGTTGTGTAAGTGTTCAAGAAAATGCAATAAAAACAATATTACAAAAAAACTTCTAAATAGCTGTTAGAAGTTATTTTACAAATTTCATCCATTTTTGTTGACAAATGTTGATCATATAATCTGTATGTCTATTATTCCTAGTTTATCACACTGTAATACTTCACAATGAAGGATATAGTGTATAGTGTACATACTGCAGAAAGAGTAAGAGTAGTATGATAATATGATCGTATTAATTACGTTAGTACTCCATTCCAGTGTTGCTATTAGCTAAATGACTAAATAACCATAATAGCTTTAACTATTAAAAAATATTGAAAATAAAACTGAAATAAAATTACAAATATAATATTAGAACTTATTAGCAATTAACTGAAATAAAAGTACTAAAACAGAAGTAAAAATAAAGCTAAATAGAAATACTAATAAACACGGATATATAGGTTAACAGAGCAAGGCGAGCATTTGTGCTTATAAAACTTAAACTTTTTTATTTATTTTTGAAATGACCGATGGTTTTGCTAGGTAAGACCCTTATTCATCGTCTGGTGTCGTTTAAAGCCCTTTCAAGCTGCACTAAAACTCTCATTTGGACCTTGAACCGTTTGGACCCCATTGAAGTCCATTATATGGAGAAAATCCTGGAATGTTTTCATCAAAAACCTTAATTTCTTTTCGACTGAAGAAAGAAAGACATGGACATCTTGGATGACATGGGGGTGAGTAAATTATCAGCAAAAGTTTTTTTTTAAATCAACAACTCCTTTAAGGCTGCCAAGACTCTCAACACACACACACACACTGTCATTGTGTAGTGCAAAGACACAAAGAGTTGTTACCATGCCGTGGTCAAACGTGAACACCCCGACATCTCTGCCGTGATGGATGTGGTTTCGTCTGATGATGGGATTGCCGTGGTTTTTCACCCAGATCCCCGCTAGAGCATTATTGGAGATCTCGTTGTCTTCGTAAATGCCCTGCAGAGCAAACGCAGAGATCGACAGCGTGACTCATCCGCTACAGAGGACCGATCTGACGGGATATTCGGGTTTCATATTACCTGCGCGTGGTCCGTGATATAGAGTCCTACATTCTCACAGTCGCTGATGTTACAGTGTTTGATCGTGGGTGAAGCTCCCTGGCCACTTACACACACTGCAGAGCCCACTGCACACAGATAACACACACGACCGTCAGCATCACACACACAACAGAGCTCAACAGCAAGTAAAAAATGCCATTTAAAATCTCTTAATACACAAGATATGAGTTTATGAACATGAGCTCATATCATCAAAATCTCACTTTGCATGTTAGACGGCTGCATTTGTGAAAAAGAAACACCTAACCCTAAAAAAATTCCAAACAAAAGGTTTCTCAGCTGTTTATGAGAAAAGGAGAAATATGCAATTACTTAAGGGAAATGTTACTTATTTTTCGCATAAATATACTTGTAACCAATTGCTTTAATATATAATTGTACTTGAAGTCACTTATCTACCATGCAAATATGCTAATTATAATATTACATGGCATCAGGCACCAGTATTCCTGGTCTAGGAGGAATACAAAGGAGTAATGGTCATTTTAAAGACCTGACGGCCACCATTTTGCCTTTCTTGGAGTCAAACTTTGAGTATGATTTTAAGTACATCTGATACTACTGTAAACCACTGAGAAACCTTTTTTTAGAATTTTTTTGGGGTCAAGCCATATTTGCAGCTGACTATGTAATGAGTCTATATAATATATTAGTTTCACCTTTTAAGTTGAATTACTGAAATAGATGAACTTTTGCACGATGTTCACATTTTTCGAGTTTCACCTGTATATTTCATCTTCATTAACAATGTGGATTTTTATAAAGATCCGTTTTGGCCATTAACTTCTGAATGCGGCATTATGCATTAATATAAGGGGAGTTCTCCACATGAAAGTACACACTCAGAATTATGTAGTTCTTCACAAAAAGAGTGCATACTTATTTCGTAGTATAAATAGGCAAATTGGGATGCAGTATTTAAAAGCGAGTCCTTGAATCATTCATTCAAACAGAGTAAAAAAACAAGACATTTTGTCAGAATCTGTAGTAAATGACATATTTTGTTTAGTTTTCCATTCAGAAATGATACATTCATGTGCATAGAGCACTATATAGACTTTACGCACGTCTACTGCATTCTGCCTTTATGTGGTTTAAGACTTTTGTCTATTCTAACTTTCTGCGCATTGTATGTTTTCCTGCTCTGCGAGAAGATCCAAAGTAAGGATTCAATTAGAGGCCGATACCGATACAAATATTTTTGGGTTTTAAAATCCGATATATATTGGCCAATATTTTTTTATATTAAATATTGTTGGATTTAACACACGTGTAAAAGAAAAGCGAACTTTTCTGCACAAAATACGTTTGATACTTTTTCTCTATGTCTAAATGTTCACTCCTCGCAAGTATACATTTCACAATGCAGGGACTGTAACTAGAGATATGCTAGTTATAAATACTGTAATAATTACTTTATTTAGGCAGAAAAAGTTAATTGTGGTTTCCAAGCTCATTAATGTTAACGTTAGCGGTCTTCCACTGATGATAGTGGCATTAGCTAGCTTTGTGGTTAGCTAGTCTATGATGAACCATAATTTAGCAATAGATAACATCATACTGCAAATTGTAAAACATACATTTTCAATATAACAGGCCAAGGAGAGATGATTAAAGCGTGTTTCGTCCGTTTTTATTTTATTTTTTAAATATTCATTTATCGGCCATTATAACTGCCGATACCGATATTATGGAAAATGCTTAATATCGGCGGATATATCGGTCTGGCTCTAGATTCAATGCACTTATGTACAGGGAGTGATGCACTATGACAGTATAGAAAATGTGATATAAATGGAGGGAAAACCAATTAATTTAGGGGGGTAGAAAGAAGCAAGCTGTGTTCACCTGTGCAGGTGCTGCGGATGATGCAGTGGTCAATGATGGGGCTGCAGTTGACCGTGATCTCCAGGCAGTGATGAGCGTTGTGATGTTGAGCTGATTTGTCATCAGGATTGAACTGCAACAAAGACCCATTATATGCACATGTGCCTAAAAACAGCCCTTTTGCAATAATGCCTTTTTGTTTTTCCTGTGCATGAACAACATGAGGGTGAGCACATTAGCTGAACTATTCCTAAACCTTCTTTTACTGAAGCAACTCACCTTTATTGTCATATATCCTACATATGCGTCCTCTGACCCCTCCATGAACACAAACGTTGAATCTCTAGTGTTCTCGATGATGACTTTATCCGCTACTTTCCCCGGAGCTGCAAAAGCACATGTACGATTAATATTTACACAGTTACACAGAAGAAAATCACACTACCATTCAAAAGTTTTTAGGAAATTATTACTTTTATTCAGCAAGGATGCATTAAATTGATCAAAAGTGGAAGTAAAGACATTTAAAATGTTACTAAATATTTCTATTTCAAATCAATGCTGTTTTTTAAACTTTCAATCTATGAAAGAATCGTGAAAAATCGATTGCCACAAAAATATGACTCTTTTTAACATTGAAAGTGATCAGAAATATTTACTGAGGATCATATTAGAGTGATTTCTGAAGGATAAGTAACATTTTACAATATATTCACATAGGAAAGAGTTATTTTTACAATATTTTGGATTAAATTCAGCCTTGGTGAGCATAAACGACTTCAAAAAAATTGAAGAAAACTTACAGACCCCAAACTTTTGAACAGTAGTGGACTTAAATGTTCACATATATTCTCATACCAGCGCCAATCATCGTGATGGGCGACTCGATGTAGATCCATTCATCTGTGTAGATCCCAGAGTGGACAAATATCAAACCGTCAAAGTGGGCTTCCTGAACCCCTCCCAGAGCGTCTTCAATGGTGTCGTAATACTGAGGAAAGAGTTCAAAGCAAAATTACAAAACAAATCATACTCGCTCGTAACTACAAAATAAATACTGAGCCATATTTGAACAAACTCCTAGCATTAGTTATTAAAGGGGCGATATGTAGAATTCAGAAACCCCTGTGAACTAACATGAACTCAAAAGATTGATAAATGCTTTAAATAAATACATGGCTCATTGGTAGTTCATGTTAGCTAATCCATTTCCTAATGTAAAAAATGAGACCTTATTGTACAGAAATTGCATGATCGGTGGTAAAAATCAACAAGACTTGCATGAAATATTTCTAGACATTGAAACATCATAAGGATTTTCATAGATAAATTTAAATCAGAAAACGTACACTTACATCTAGTTGTTTTTATTCTTATACATAAATGCATACATTTATTGAACGTTGCCCCTTGAGGCTGTGTTACTGTGATTTACCACAGCTCGGGGGTGTTTACGAAGTATAACATCATCCATATAATCCATAAACAAACCATATAATGATCTAGAACGTACCAGCATGTTTTCTCGTCCCTTGTATCTGGCCGGGTTACTGTAGAAATGTTCTGCGAAGCCCGGCTTCACGTGAGCACCTTTATACTGCGAACACAAAGATCAGGGATGTTTCTTCACTAATATACTCTCATAAAGCTCACTGATGAAACTAATGATTACTGACACATCAAGATCTCCCTAATTATCACATTACCACACCATCTGTCCACTTTTGGATCCTGGGGGGAAAAAGACTAAATCACTCAATTCTCATTCTCAGATTTGTATTGTTGTGCGTGCTCTTGAATACACAATATTTAATAGCTTCCCAGCAAGCACTTGCAGCCAAATGAGAACGACAAAAATAGCCCATTTAATTGTAAAAGGTCAGAGAGAGCATGGAAAATGGGCTCTAAATACTAGGGCTGTAATCTCCCAGTCGACTAGTTGATTCAATACATTCTGACTCAACCAAAATTCAGATTTTTCGATTTTTGATTCAGTCGATTTTTTGCCGTGTTAATTTCATCAGGTGGAAAGCACTAACTGCTAATGGGGGTGTTTTCAGAGTACCCCTGTTTCACAGGTAACCATCTGTCTTCAGAACACCCCCTTGTTTTCACTGTTTTTGGATTAGCCCAACCCAATGGCTAAACCTAATGTGCAATGTCCCACTGTTTGTATTTGTTTTGAGCCTTTGCTTTATTTTTCAGCTCTCGTTTTGATCTGATTTGTATAATAAATATACATGATAGTGTCTGTCAGTTATTATAACATACGACAAAAACAATTGTCTAAATTATGTTGCATATTCCTCAACAGTTCTTATACTGATATCTCATAGTACTATTTTCGGAAATCATAAGCCAACTATAATATTGCGCAGGTGCACGTGATGCAACGCTGACAGACTCGAGTGTGTCATTTCAGTGCAAAAGAATTAGGTCAAAAACGATTTAACATACTTCAAAAAGCCTACTAGTTTTACGTTTATTTCTAATTAATTTAGGCTACCAAGTCCTACGCAGCTAATTAATCAAATTTAGGCGGGGGGGTTCGCTTAAAAGTTCATTTTTCTTTGGTGGATTACAGCCCTACTAAATACTTACTTATGTTTTTTTTTATCCCAAAACGTATAACAAATGAATCAGGGGAACAGTACCAGTTGCTGAAAGCTCTCCTTCCAGGGATTGGGCTGTTCATGCTCCTCTGGGTTGATCTGGAAGAACTTCCCAGACTCGGGGTGCATCATGGGACGCGTGTACTCGAAAACCTCCATGTAGAGTCTCTTCCTGCAAACCAGATGAGAAGAATCGAGATCAATGACCCTTACGCTAAAACTCCCAGAAAAAAAGCTTCAATGGGGTTCAAGAGCAGCTTAATTTGATTCATATCCATGAATCAGTTCAAAAGAGGTTAAAAACTGGGATTCATTTATTTGAGTAATCACTCAAATCTGTTCAAAGAAATTTCCATGAGGACTTTTTTATTTAATAAATTGTTGAAGGAGATAATTATGGCTGTTTGTGTATTGTATTGGTACATCTTTAAAATGCTCCAACATACTTTCTTAAGCTCGAGTGACAAAAAAAAGTTTGATTTTATGAAATTTCATTACATGGACCCAAATAATCGTATTGAGGGCTCAATCGGAGTGAAAAGCCTTCATGTGAACACCTTAATCGATCTGACTGACCTCAACCCCAATGAAATTTTGATCCGAATGAAAGGGATTGAGCAGACCCGAAATAATCTGATCAACAGTGGAGAGAAATTCGCATATTTACATTAAGTTACTGGAACGTGCGTATGTTTATGCATGTCTCGTGTCTGTGGCTTTCTTCGGTTCTGGATCGGATATTTGGAATGCATGTAATGCACATGTAAATGAATCAAACTGAATGTTTAGGCTTTATATAAACACAACTTTCAGAATCTGAAATCGGATTCATTACGATCGACATGAAAATTAGTCCATTTACGTAGCCCTCAAACCGTATTCACTTTATAGCCCTTAATCCTGTAATTGTGGACAAATATGGCCACAGAGGACTCAGGTGGGATCCTAATTTTTATTTATTATAAATGTTAGATCACTGTCTTCGATAAAGTTTTGTCTATCCATTTATGGTGTTTTTATTTTATTTTGGGGGTAATTTTTAATTTATTTACTTTAAAAAGTACCATATTTTCGATGTAAATTATGCTTATTTTTTATGTTTTATTTTTTTAAATTTTTTTTAACTACATTAAAATATCATTCCAATAAGTTCTTTAGCAAAAACCTAAAGATGAAGTGACTTTGCCGTCACCTGGTGTCTTATTTTGGCTTATTTTACAGTTTTTCCCATTCATTTCTATGGGTGCCCATTTTCGACCCAAATACAAGATTAAGGAGGGGTTTTTTCACTCACTTAACATTGTAAAATTGAGTCAAAAAAAAAAAAGTGTGTGTGTTCAGGAGGCAAATTTAGGAAAAGTAGCCAAGTCTTGTACCGCTCAGATCAAGGGAAGTATTTTTTTAAAATAAATCAAAACTATTTTGCCCACATTTGTCCAGAATACGGTTTTAGGGCTAATCTGATCTAAACATTTGGAATCTTTTTGGCTTAAAAAGGTTTTGTTGATCAAGTCGTCCAAACTTACCAGAGGATGGGGTCGTTTGCTAGTTCACTAAATCGTTTACACACACAAGCCGCTCGGCAAAGGTCCTGCTCCAACAGATAGGAGAAGATTTTTAGGACCACCTCGTCTGGAAGCTTCACCTGCAGATACTGCTCCGCTGGGGTGACTGGGACACAAGAGAACTGGCGTTAATGAAAAGACATGACGCTGATATATCACTGCATTTCAAATCTGATGTCCATTACCAGGCAAATCTAGTGATTTTCCCGACACTCTGGCACGTTTTGCCCGATGCCCAAAGTTTTCTGTTGTTGATGTGGAAGCACCCTTTGAATAAGAAGAGTTTTCACCTGTTAGTTACAGCACATACAAAACACATTCATGCTGTTTTTTTTTATTTTATGCATGTAGGAACCTATCATTTCAGCAATGCAGAAAACCCAAAGGGAGTCGCAGAATCCAGTCTTAAAATTTTAATTTACAGTACAATGTGGAATGTCAAGGAATCTGGCAAATTTTGGATGAATTAATCAAAAGTAGGGCTGTACAATTAAATCACGATACGGACTAGAGTTTGTGAATATTAAAGCGTGAAAATAAATACATTCCACATTGCACATTCTTTAAAAAAATTAAATAAAAAATTTATTAATTCAATTAGTTCATTTTTCTGATTGTGTTTTAATGGTTTAAATGTTAAGAATTTCAGAAAAAAAATAAAACCAAATTTGAGAAAAGAAATTCAGGTCCTTAAAAATATATATTTTTTTTTACTTTAAATAAATTTATGTTAAATTGTACAAGTTTTATTATTTAAATTAATTAGACATGCTTTTTAATATAATTTTAAAAAATATAATAAAATGGGTAAAATGAAATTTGGGGGAAAAATAAAACAAACAATTTCATAGGGCCCTGTGCACTAAAACTGCCTAAATTAATATTGCAGCCAATCTTTAAGCACACTACACTTCTAATCTCAAACGCTTCCTGACATGATACGTTGATGCTGAGCAGCATTTACGCACCTCCATGTTGGTCTTTGTTGGACAAGCTGTTCTCTTCGGTAACAGAGATTTTCTTCGAAGTTGGTACGGACTATTTTGAGCGCCTTGACCAGATTCTTCTGCAACCATCTCGGCAGGATCTGCCTCATCTGGAAGAAAAAAAATGTTAAATTACATTTAACAAACACCAAGCGTTTAAAAAATAAATAAAAAAAGTTTCAAGCAAACACATAAAGTGGGAATTCATCCACATACACACATCTCTAACTGAAACGTCTCAGATCTTAGATAGACAAATTTGCAAATATTATTTTTAATAACATTTCTGGACAGAAGCCCCAGCGGCATTTAATTCCAACTAACTATGTCTTCTATATAGTATGCAAATTACCATATAGATCATCCCATGTAATAATAAAGCACTAAAGATTCAGTGGGGGAAAATATGCATCAAAAAAAAGACATTCTCCCACCAATAAATAGTCTCGTCAACGTACTTTTCACACTCTTTCTGAACCATGGGAGGACAATGATCACTTACAGCCAGGATAATAAACATGCACAATCCCAAAGGCTGTTCCACACATTACGAAGAGCAGTTGTGTTCCTTCACTGGTATAATATCGTCATTAGGAATAACAAAAAAACTGCATCCACTCTACTAAATCAATTCCTGGTGTCTGGCCTCAATCCTCCAGACCAGAGTGTGTTTCCTCAACCAACTCAAACACATCCAAGTCAACATATGTTGAATGTATAATCAATATTTGCATAATTGTTTTAACAAACATCCAAAGTGTCAGTGAAATTGGTGATCGCAGCTCAAACAATAGCAATTATGATTATGACAATTTTGTGTCTTGCTAAGGGACACATTGGTGTCTCACAGTGGATTCGAACTAGGGGTGTGCGATATGACGATTTTTAATCGTGGACGATTAAAATGTCTCCACGATCTGCTTTTGAAGAAATATCGTAGTATCGTATTACAGTGCATTCTATCAGTTCAGTTCTGGCGCCTCCGTCTCTCAACTGTACAACGTGACGTAGTAGCCTACACATGATCACACGTTAATGAATAGGTACGGGACACTGCAATTCACAAAAGTTCATTATTTGCATAAGCCTTGCCGGTTAAACATTTAATTCACGCGCTGATGCGCTGTTCTAACGTGCGCTTTCCTGACCGCATAACCCCCGACGCTCACGTGCACTAGAAGCCTGTCAAACAGCGCCTGAATACTGGACTAAGTTATCCTTCGAGTCTTATTATGCTAATACTGTTAAATACACACAAACACAATGTTTACATAAACAGGCTACGTCTAAAGTGAAAGCAAACATTTGAGAGAATATCTGGTGTAATATGCGTCTATATTAAACGCGTCGCGTGCTGGTCTAAAAGCGACAGGAATAAATACTGCCGCTTGTCCTTAAAGGGATAGTTCACAAAAAAAAATAAAAAATCCGTCATTATTTACTCACTCTAATGTTGTTCCAAACTAGGGATGCACCGAATATTCGGCCACCGAAAATTTTCGGCCGAAAATGGCCCAAAAGTGCATTTTCGGTTTTCGGCCGAAAGACTTTTATCACCGAAACAATACGGCCGAAATGTTGTGATGACGCAAACAGAAACCGCGACCTGCACGTGCTTGTCTGAAGCAACATGTTTGCGGTGCGGACGTATTTCAGTGAATCTGAACCCGCGAGGAGACGGAAGCCTTGTTTATCCACCTATATCTGCTCTAAACAATGCGCGCCGCCATGACAACGACTCCGGATGCGAGCGGGTCAAGTAACTGTGGAGACTCGCGCTGCGGAGGCAGGCGAAAGTATGCGCAAGTCTCCTCAGACAGCGCGCACACCGCTCCAAACGGTCGAGGCGTTTTACTGGACCCGCTCTCCGTTGTACTATTCCTTGAAACGACAGGGGACGACTCAAGTAACTAGGTAATTAGGTAATTAGGAATCGGTGAGAAGAAGACAGATAAACACATGACAATGTTTATTTTTTAGTATACCACCACCAATACAAAAATAATCATGTAAAACCCAGTAAACCCTGAGATTATTACTTGTGACATTACAAAAAATATATATATGGGAACATGTATGTATAGAACTAAATGCTCTCTTAAATATTTTCTACATTCACTAAACATGTTTTGTTAAGTTTCATGTACATTTGTATTAATCATGGACCTTTGTTCATTTAAAAAGGCTTTTTATGCTATTGTATGCTACATTTTTAAAATGTAAGAAACTAATTTAGACGTGCAAAGGGTGCTGGTGTGATGAGAAGAAGTTTGCACTCGGCTTTGTTTTTGAGAGAACATTTAATTTTAAAACCTTTCTGCAGGCCATTAGATTATTATTTAATGTACACATGAGTGGGGTCAAAAACATTTTAGTTTGAATTTTATTTTATACTGTGCATTGTGCTAAATAAATATTTGCATAATTTGTAATTTATTTATTTATATTAATTTATGCAATTGCAATGCCTTGATTTTAGTAACGTTTGTACACAGTCATAGCCATAAATGCAATGATACTGATAATTGGCATAATTTCTTTCGGTGTTTCGGTTTTCGGTTTTCGGCCTTGGTTTCCTCTTTTTCGGTTTTCGGTTTCGGCCAAGAATTTTCATTTCGGTGCATCCCTATTCCAAACCTGTATTAATTTCTTTCTTGTGCTGAACACAAAAGACATTTTTTTTTAATGTGGGTAACCAAACAGTTGCTGGTCCCCATTCACTTCCAGGAGAGAACCTATAAAAAAAAAACTATAAGGGGACCAGCAAATGTTACCCACATTATTCAAAATAACTTTTATTTTCAACAGAAGAAAGAAACTTAATCGGGTTTAAAACATCTCGAGAGAGTAAATTAAGACAATTTTCATTTTTGAGGGAACTATCCCTTTAGTGTTAATAAAAAAATAAAATAAAAAAAACACAAGGAGAAAATCACTCACTGACTGAGAACTTTAATATAGCTTTAATAAGAATCAATAATTTATACAGTGAAGTCTATGTAGTGTTTTAATTTCATATTTGTCCATTTAATTACTTCAATGCTACTGCTAAATACACCTACTGCATCAGAAAAAATAAAGCACTATTTATTTAATATAAATATTAATTTGTGTAATGTTTATCTTGTCTTATTTTTTTAATAACAAAGAAAATAATGACAAAGATTTTTATCTTCGCCAATGGCCTAAATGTATGCCTTTGATACCCAAGGCTTTGTTTTTAACATAGGGACATAAGTTTGGCTGTAATGAACAGCCACTTGCAAAATATTAAAACCAACTTGAAAAAGAATCGTGATAAAAAATCGTGATCGTGATTTTCCTAAAAAAATCGTGATATGATATTTTTTCCATATCGCCCACCCCTAATTCGAACCCGGGTCTCTCACACCAAAGGCATGTGTCCTATCCACTGCGCCATCACCATCCAATAGCAACTTTAATAATTTAAGCCGAATGAAAGATTAAGGACACGGCAGTCCTCGTCCTGATGCACTTCCAGAGATAAACGCTCAGATCAGCAAAAGGTGGAACAACTTGGACTTAATGACATAATGAAATCATATTGCTCATTTCTTGAACTGGGCAAATGTCTATTGTCCATCTATGTATGAACTGATTGTTTGTTCTTTACTGTTATCGTGAAGCATCCTTGAACTTGGGAAAGCCGCTATATAAATTAAACATATATTATTATTATATCAAGGCACTGTACGACACGCTTGTAAGACTGTGCCAAAACAGTTGGAAACAGTGAAGGAAAGCAGCAGAGAGGCCGTGACCCGAGGCACAAGGAAAAACACAAGGCTGATCTCCTCGGCAGCTGTAGCAAGCGGAGCAGGTGACGCCGCACGCGGGTCACGAGAGACTGAAGTTGAACGGGCCGACAATAACACCCGTCCGGGGGGGGGGTTAGCCGTGTGGCATCCCTTTGATGACATGAAACCAGAGACAAGCGCCGTCCGAACACACACCGTATTTCCTCACCAGACTCCAGCGACTCAAACGCCACCTCAAATAGAAACGTCAGATTCATGTCAGAGAATGCTAATAGAACACAAAAGCCACGGTTTTATTTCGGCAACATTATCATCACACAGCGATATTTGCCAAGTTACTAAAATAAATATGGTGATCTAAATATTTTTTAAGTCTGGCCGACTCAAAGAAATGTGGAGATTAGGGGTGGCACGGTACATGAAAAAACACCCGAACCGTTCGGTTCGCTTGTCTCGGTTAAAGATTAAAAGAAAAAAATAACAAGAACCGTACAGAACCGAAAACCGTGACACTAAAACCGTGATACAAACCGAACCGTTGGTTTCGTGAACCGTGCCACCCCTAGTGGAGATGTACTTCACATTTAAACAGCATCTTATGCTGCTACCTTCTTGGTTAGGAGGAAAAATGCTATGAGGACCAAATTTTGTGCTGATGATCAATCATATGACGTGTAACATGCCGCATACACCATTTGCCAGCTTTGTCATGTTTCTGAGAAGCACCACTGATCAGTAGAAACCATTGATTACCTGAAGTTTACAAGCCACATGTTGTGCATTTTTACAAACTATATATATATATATATATATCGACCGATATATCGGTTATCGGCTTTCAAATATAAAGAATTATCGTTATCGGCCAAAATTTTCATATATATTAGGGATGCACCGATATGAAAATTTTGGCCGATACCAATAATTCTTTATATTTGAAAGCCGATAACCGATATATCGGTCGAAATTTTCATACCAAAATTTTCATATCGGTGCATCCCTAATATATATATATATATATATATATATATATTAGGGATGCACCGATATGAAAATTTTGGCCGATACCGATAATTCTTTAAATTTGAAAGCCGATAACCGATATATCGGTCGAAATTTTCATACCAAAATTTTCATATCGGTGCATCCCTAATATATATATATATATATATATATATTAGGGATGCACCGATATGAAAATTTTGGCCGATACCGATAATTCTTTATATTTGAAAGCCGATAACCGATATATCGGTAGATAAATTTAAATCCAAATTTTTGTATAATTTTGAGAGCCTTATTACAAAAACAAGTCTCACAATTAAACCATTTCCCAAGCGCACAATTATAATGATGTTCTCATTTTAGTGTTATGTAGCCGATATGACAGATTTGCATTGCACATGTTGTACCAATCTGTATTTTCATATTTTGAAGAGATTTCAATCATATTTCAAGAAATTCAAAAACATAAACAGTTCTCAACACGTGTCTCAGCTGAAGGGAATAATACATTATTTATCGGCTTTAAAGGACAACTCCGGCGCAAAATGAACCTTTGGTCTAATTACACATTGTTACCTAGTCAACCGTTATCTGAGATTTTTTTTCATGATTGCCGAATCTAAATAGTTTTATCTATTAAAACAGTTTAGCCTATAATGCTAGTATAACGCTAGTCTATAGGGCATAGAGTAATGACAAATAAAATTCGCTTTTTATTACCACTAACAAGGCTCAAAATAGCCCCACACTAACACGGTAGCACAATAAGGATCCCTGTATGCAAAACGAAGCATTGAGAACTTTGTCAGTGTCCATACAGTTTAATAAGAAGATATTTTATACACACAGTCAACTTCACGAATACAGGAAGAAGCCATCTTTAAAATATAGTCTCTACCAGTCGATCAACGAACGCTGATCCAAGTGCGCTGAACTGTGCAGAATCTTATATGGTCCATTGTTTCCGGAAGAAACACAAACACGAACCATTTTCTTCTCTTTAAGATGTACATGTTGCCTACTGTTCGCGCTCACATTATCACTTTATTCACATCTCACCAGCGCACTTGGATCGGCGTTCGTAGATCGACTGGTAGAGACTATTTTTCAAAGATGGCTTCTTCCTGTATTCGTGAAGTTGACTGTGTGTATAAAATATCTTCTTATTAAACGGTATGGACACTGACAAAGTTCTCAATGCTTCGGTTTGAATGTATGGATCCTTATTGTGCTACCGTGTTACTGTGGGGCTATTTTGAGCCTTGTTAGTGGTAATAAAAAGCGCTTTTTATTTGTCATTACTCTATGCCCTATAGACTAGCATTATACTAGCGTTATAGGCTAAACTGTTTTTATAGATAAAACTATTTACATTCGGCAATCATGAAAAAAAATCTCAGATAACGGTTGACTAGGTAACAATGTGTAATTAGACCAAAGGTTCATTTTGCGCCGGAGTTGTCCTTTAATATATCGGCCACATTTTCTTACCAGGCCGATAACGATAACATTAAAAACGAACATATATCGGCCGACACCGATATGGTGGCCGATATATCGTGCATCCCTAATATATATATATATTTTTTTCTTTTTTAGGGCTGTCAAACGGTTAATCGCATCCAAAATAAAAGTTTGTGTTTACATAATATATGTGGGTGCACTGTATAGCCTACTAATTACTTTACCCCACCTCTCCACGTTAAACTAGTCCAGTCCAAATAGGGCTTAATAAAGATCTCTTTCTGTTCCCCCCAAAAGCACGAAAGTCAGAGTTTTGGTGCAGTATTTTTGGGTGAACTAGTCCTTTAATTGTCCAAATGCTCAGATAAGGCTTCATAATTGATGGGATCTCTAAAGGCCACATCTGACAATACTCTCACTCGCAACAGCACAATATTGCAGTAATATTCTCAATGGTCATTGCTATGGTAACCAGGTCATATACAGGACAGCATCTCCACAGGCGTGTCTGTTAATTCTTCATTTCTAGCATTGACTCGTACACTGTACAAAAACGAGTAAAGTCAAATGAAACTGCAAAACAACTGCTTGTAAAACGAAAACGAAACTTGTAATGTCGATTATACAGTTTATTTAACTGACATTTTGTTCATGATGACCGTCACTGATTTCTAAGCGAATAGTAACACAGTGAATTACCACCCAGAACATACAACAACCTCAGTGGCAAAGTCTGTTAGCACAGATTTGCATCACATCACCACATAATGCATTTCTAAATTTGCACTGTCGATTGCCAAGTTCAGTTTTCAGCTCTAAGTGCATTTAGACAATAAACATGCTGTTTAACTATCAGCTATTAGCAAACAAATACAACAGCGAGCCACATTTGTAACTCAATACACTGAGATGAGCGTCAGGAGTCGGGACAAAGGTTAAAGATTGAGGTGCAAAGCGTTTCACTCAAATTTAGCATCATTCTCATCAATAACATCAAGACAATCTGACATCTCAAATCTGTAGCGAACAACCCTAGAGCCAATCAAGACAGCTCTGGCAGTATCCATACACTATGAGACTATATAAATGAAAATACACAACAAATAGGTTCAGGTAGAGCAAGAATGGACACTTAAAGGAGTAGTTCACTTTTAAAAAAAACTTTTGCTGATAATTTACTCACCCCCATGTCATCCAAGATGTCCATGTCTTTCTTTCTTCAGTCGAAAAGAAATTAAGGTTTTTGATGAAAACATTCCAGGATTTTTCACCATATAATGGACTTCAATGGGGTCCAAACAGTTCAAGGTCCAAATGAGAGTTTCAGTGCAGCTTCAAAGGGCTTTAAATGACACCAGACGATGAATAAGGGTCTTATCTAGCGAAACCATTGCTCATTTCAAAAATAAATATTACGTTTTATAAGCTCAAATGGTCGCCTTACTCTGTTCTGTGATGTGCGTTCGTGACTCTCCTGTTTGAACTTGTTCATCAAAATGAACAAATCTTTTTTCGTGTCATTTGGTTCATTCAAGATTTGTTCACTTTAATGAACGAGTTCGAACAGGAGAGTCACGAACGCATCACAGAACAGAGCAAGGCGTCCATTTGTGCTTATAAAACTTAAACTTTGTTCTTTGTTTTGTTGTTACATGAGCGATCGTTTCGAACAGTTTGCAGTTTGCACTGAAACTGTCTTTTGGACCTTGAACCGTTTGGTTCCCATTGAAGTCCATTATATGGAGAAAAATCCTGGAATATTTTCATCAAAAACTTAATTTCTTTTCGACTAAAGAAAGAAAGACATGGACATCTTGAATGACATGGGGGTGAGTAAAATATCAGCAAAAGTTTTTTTTTCTAAAGTGAACTACTCCTTTAAAGCGATACTAATATACATCTCAAGAGATTGAAACTGCTGATTTAAATTCAGTGTGGTTAAAGGTAAAAGTCACAGTCATCCAAACGCCACATTTCAAATTAGCATCAATATTACCACAAGACTGCCGCCAAACACATGCTCAGCTGTAACACGACACGCTCTTTATTATACTACCAAGCATGTTGTGTGTGTGGGGAGGGGAGGTTTTTATTAATAAAGCATTATAATCTGTAGTAAGTCTAGTTTACCTTCAGGTGAGTTGAATGCCATTCAGCACGGAGGATCATCCGTGAGTGAGAATCCTGCAAACGCAGCGCTGTTGCTCTGGTTGCACCGGGGGCTCTCCAGGGCTACTAGTCCAGTAACCACTACAAACACGGTGTCCCACCAACTAGTTCAACACAACAGACAGCATGTTGTCTCCAAACAAAGGTGATCCAGAATTTTCCTTTTTTTCTAATTGTGGAAATGTTATTATTGAAAGAAGCGCGTAATATTATGCAACTCATACTGAGCAGTGTCCTGCAAGCGTCTAAGAAGTTTAAAACAGCCTTTTTATCATTAGACTGTAAAGTTAATTAAGAGACTACAATGTAATAATGCACATGTAAGAGTTTTATGCAAAAGAGCTAAAGAAATTATTCAGATTTCCCACATTTAAATGTATTAAAGGTGCACTATGTAAATTTTAATGTTGAAAATACATTTTTACAATACATGCCAGAATTTTTATTAGTATCGGCGGCATTTCCGATACTAGTAACTCGATTCAAACACCATCGCGATCTTCTTGCATTTCGTCTGTCTATTAAACCTTTGACAAAAAAGAATAGAATCTAATGCCATTCTGATTTGTTCGTTTCTTATGAATGCATAAAAGTGACCAGTTGGATATAAACTAATGCAAATAGATGGTAACATTTGCATTATTAAACATTTGGGTCAGGTTTACGTGTATTTGTCAAATTGTTTTAAGCACTTCATGACTACTTAGAGCTTTTCTGTCTCTGCTAAAGCAGCATCTCAACAAATTAATTACTTTATAATGAAATGGCAACATGGACTGTAGTGTTGTGTATTCAAACCGTTTCGCTGTCAGTGTTTTAAATGCGTATCAGAAGTGTCAGCGCTCTCCGTGCTGCATGTTACAACAGCCTCACGTTACAATAACCAAAACGCGGTGCCAGTGATAGTTATTAAATGTCCTCTAGAGGCCGCTCTCGCTCTGTGTAATGCCAGAAGTCTCTTCTCAGCGCTCTGATACTGTGTAATGACACCATAGCTAGTCTTCTCAGCCGTTCCAGCAACAGACGCAACCCGGAAAAACTATCGTATGGTTTTGCCGATAACAATAGTTCCACTATCGGTAGGGCTGGGCGATAAAACGATAACGATAATTATCGCGATATAATTTTTCTCGATATAACGATATCAAGAGGTCGATAAATGTTCGATAATGTTAATGCGCCAAAAGCGGAACGAAACTCATTTGAACCGCGCACGCCACACGGAGCATTTATCCGCTCGGCTCAAAGTCCAAACGGCAGTGAGCGCAGCGCGAGCTCGCTAGAGCAGACGCGATTGCTTTGATCATCTCGCTCAAGACATCCAGCGAGAAGCGCTTGAGTTCAGCGAAGAACACAGATGTCAAGTTTAAACCAGTTTAGGGCAGATAAAACACCGCTGACAAAAAGGAGAAACACTGCGTGCAACGATCCAGTCAGAATCTAAATTGATACTGAATCCATTTAGCCTACCATGGATTTACTGTAAGGTTAGCCAAGTAATATTAACTGCACCATGAATGTGGGATATACATATTTAATGGTATAATATTTTTAATGTAGACAATTCATTAAATGTCTTATGGAATATAAGTACATCATTTAATAATGTATTTAACTGTTAGGCCACTGTTTTCATACAAATACCACAGAAACCATAAAGTTACATTTTGCCATGATAGTGAGGTGCTAAGTTATAGGCTATTCCTGGTTTTATCTGTGGTTATCATCTAAATGCATGAGACTGGATGACCAATGGTTAATTTTAATACAACTCAGTCAGAATATTACATTTTACCAAATAAAAATGTGGTCGTTACATTAAAAAAAAAAAACCCCCAAAAAACAGATGTTACTGTTTTTGTTAATGAACATAAATTTAACATTAGCTTAGTATTAGCTTGAGTTAGGATGCAGATTTATTGTCAACTCACTATCAAATATGCATTTTGAGATAAAACATATTTAAAAAAATTTCATATAATTTTAATATTGCAGCCTGCACTGCAAACTGTGCTGAAGAAATATTTTTCTATTGAGATATTTATTTTAAGGAAAAATGTTTGAATGTTCTACCTCATAAATGTTCACCTGTTTGGCAACTGTTTGTCATGATATGTTCTGACAATGAAGAGTAGTTTAAAACCACAATTTACGCTCTGGTTAATACAACTTTCACTTAGGAGCAAAAATCTGCCTTTAAACTTGAAAGAAATAAAGATTTGACATATATCGTGATAATTATCGATATCGACTGATATAAAAAAATTATCGTGATAATTTTTTTTGGCCATATCGCCCAGCCCTAACTATCGGTACCAATATATCGGCAAACCCGATGAATCGGTCGACATCTAGTAAGAAGAACCTTATTAATCCGCACACTCACGCAGAGCCGAAGCACAACCAAAACAATATTCTTGAGTAAAATGCATGCAGTTTTTTTTTAACCACGTAAAGGCCAAATGTTACATAGTGTAGGCAACTTCACATAATCAGTGCTGAAAAAGTGCGGAAAAAAAATAATGCACAGGTTATAAGACTAGACATAAAATCTCACACAAAGCTAGCCAAATTTTGGCCAATTCGAATGCAAATTTGAATTTTACCAAAATATTTTTGCAACATATTATCATTTAAACCCATTCATCCAAAAACAGAAGAAGAAAAAAAAGAGAAACCTAGTAAATCCCACTTAAACGACACACTAAAAGAGCTTCTATTTCTTGAGAAAGTCTCACACTGGGAGTACGCCTGACCGACAGCATGTTAAGCTTCACTGAATAATAGCGTTTAAACAATATGTAATGTCTGAATCACAATACTGGATTGCCCCACCTTTCATTAATATTCTTTTCAGACTATAGCCACTAAACTTCAAAGACATACATGACCCCCTACAGGACACGCATGAATAGATGTAGAATGGGGTTTAGATGTTATCAGCTCAAGTGATTTGACTGAATGAAGCTTGTGAGCTTCACTGGTCCATTACAGCATTAGTTCATCAGCAAACTAATTTTTACTACAAGTTTGTGTGGAAATTAACATTATTGAGAAACATTTACATCATTTATGCATTTGGCAGATCCAAAGAGACTTGCATTGCATTGCTTTGCAGTTATAAATTGTATTCATGCATTCCCTAGGAATCAAACCCATGATCTTGCTAGTGCACAATAGTATAAATACATAAGATTACCACTGGGAAACAGAAGAAACATCTAACTGGTAGTTACAAAGCCCCTGGTGTGAACTTCATCTCCCAAATTTAAGCAAGAACTCGACTTGTAAACCTTGCTGTCGCTAAACACCACACACACCCTCTAAGTTACGTGTAACTCTCAGTCCAATCTGGCCCATCCTGTTTGAAAGCTCTGCAGTTTGACCCAGTTTTCGTAAGAAAGATACATTCCAGCTTATTTCCAAACATTACCTTGAGGTGCCCCAGTGGAGCCGACCACATAAAACTACCGTAACACTTCCTGTTGCATCAATCCTATAATTTACAAACCCTGAAGATGCGTCCGGGGCGAACTGCAGCACACCACAAATGCAATAAACACATCTGACAAAAAGAAAGCATACATCCTGGAGTATTATATTACCACGACAGTAAATTTAGTTTTCTGGAAGCTGAAGCACCTGCTATTGATCATCTCAGTGTTTCGGATTATGGTGATAAGATATGGGAATTATGGGACATTAGGACTAAGCTACATTATATATAATGCCAACTGTTGCCACATTTATAGGAGATTCTGCTAATGTGGAGGAAAATGGGCAAACGTAGGACAAACTAGGTCTGCAAAAAATTGTTTAATAAAATTATGTTATTATGGCTGGATATTGCCACAAATTTTACAATTTGATTTGATTTCAATCCACAACCTTGAGATTTGTCAATTCTGATTAGAGCCCGACCGATAAAGGATTTTGAAGGCCGATACCGATACAAATATTTTTTGGTTTTAAAATCCGATATATCGGCCGATATTTTTTATTTTTTTATTTCAGAAACGCGCAACAAAACATTAACAGATTTCCTTAAAATTTTTAGTTATTTATAAATTTTAACTAAAATAATATGATAATGCATTTTAAAAAGAAACTTGTTTCTTTTATTGTCACAACAGAACAGACTGATGATATTGGCAATAGCTAGCTATGGTTAGCTAGTCAATGAGTGTTTAGCTTGCCGACAGGAACGGTGTAGAGTGCCCTCTGGTGGACAAACTATACAACTCCAACACTCATGACATGGTTCAAGCGTGTTTCGTCCGTTTTTATATTATCTTTTAAATATTAATTTATCGGCCATTATAACTGCCGATACCGATAGTATGGAAAATGCCTAATATCGGCCTACCGATATATCGGTCTGGCTCTAATTCTGATTTCGGTTCAATTCAATATTGATTCTTTTGGATATATACAAGTAAAGTAAAGTACAAGGCAAATTTTCTCAATGGAAAAAAAATCCCTCTAAAATGCTGTAAACTATACAGGGAACCCTGCTGGTACATTACTATAATATTAATGCTTAAAAATAACTTTAGGGGTCAAACGGATCGTTGTTGATCCGTGATTCGTACGGACCATGCCCCACGGTTCGGCATGCTTGTGATCAATTGATGGTTCGCAAAGCCATTATCATTATATTGGGTCCGTGCATTCGGTCTTAAAGTGACAGCAGCCTATAAATACCTGATGTTATCAGTCATTAATGTTAATCAATCAAGAAAACACAGCTTTAACAAAGATTAATCTATAATAAATGTATAAAGTGAACAGAATTTTTACATTTAATTACATTTCTGTACCCAAAAATGAATAGTAAGACATAACTTTATTTGTAACTTTGTTATATTGCATTTATTCATACTTGTAATTGCTGTTTTAGTTCTAATCTAATCGAATTCTGTGTATGGCTTTATAATGCATAGCAGATTAGCCAAGAATATGAACGCAACATGCATAGTTTTCCACTTTCTTCCAATAAAGAAAACACTTAACATGCAATTTAGCTTGTCGTGTTCATAAGTGTTCATAACTGCTCGCCCGTATCCGCAGTGTTTCGATTGACAAATAGCCACACACACTCACAAATCCTTTCATTATAACCAACAAAGTGTAAACACAATGTAAATAAGAGAATCGTTGTACAATTAAGACAGCTGTTTTCATTATAATGGAAGTTTTTGAGAGTGTGCATAATTCAGTGATCTTGTGCTTTAGAGATTGACAGCCTTAATGATTTTAAAGTGCTTTTAAACAGTGCTTCTGTTTATTACCCATTCACAATCTGAATACCAGTTTCGTTTTTCATGATGCCAAGTACACTGCAAAGCTCCTGGATTGAAAACCGTATTTACATGCACGACCGAATCGGAAATTGCGACGATTGGACAAGACTGAAGAAAAAAAGGAAGTACTTTATTGTTCTAGTCCTGCAATTGGTACAATTTTACTGATATTGGTACAGAGTGACTACTGAAATTTTGGTACTGTGACAACCCTACCTAGAGAATTTATATAGTCACAAAAACAATCAGATTGCAAATAGTTGCCACATTTTAGGGAACACTTGACTAAATGGGAAAATATGACAACTGTTCTGTACTGTAAATATGAAACGACATTCTCATCTTAAAAATGTAGCTGTCCACCTCAACAACTGCATGAAGGAGGCCGTTTAAACCATGTGTTCAATGCAACACCTGTCTTACAACCTTGATTACAGAAAATTCCCATTAGCTGACAGCAGCCATTCATTCATGTGCTGAAACCATCCTTCAATTTCAATCTCACTCGAGTCCCATGACTCTAATTAGAAGTTAAGATGTGGTTAGTACAAACAGCTCTCCAGTTTGATTGCCTGAATCCCAAAACAAGGTGTCCTGCTGTTAGATTTGCATAGCAAATTACCAAACTATTACAGCTACTGGACTGGGTGGCCAAAAGGACTAGAGGTGCATCAGAGTTTGGACAACCTTTGAAAACATTTGGATGGTTAAACAACCATGGCATTTAATCTGTAATAACCATAAAATAACCCATCAATGACTACATGTATGAAACGCATATGATCAACACTGTTTATTAGAAAGGTTCATGACCCAACTGTCAACACCAGAGCCATGCCAGTCAAACAAAACTGTTAACTAGTCATTACAACTCATCAACAAGCCAATCAACCCCCAACAACAATAAACATGTTAATGAGGGCATCAAGTTTACAACATCCAGCACAGCTGACTAATTAAACCATGGGAAAAAAGTAAGCAGGAAGCCCTCGCAAAAAAAGTAATACAATGTTTTAGGACATAAACTTTGGTGTTCTTGGAAGTACTTTGTGTATCCTATATGTATATGGTAATGCCACAGTACTTTTTTGTAAGTGCATGGTACTCATAGTTTACATATACTTCAAAGAATACCATGGTACAACCATGACACTAGTTCAAAAACAAATGACCATGGTAAATATCCAAAATATAGCAGTAGTGTTGAACTCTGATACAAATTGAGTACTGTAATGGAATCATTGAGCTTTGATGGTATAATATATATACTATGGGCTATGGCACACTTAATAAATACCATGATATTTACATGAAACTCAAAGAACACCCCGGTAATACCATGGAACGTCCAAATAATGGATTGCTTACAAAAAGCCCCACAGATTGCCATTGTTTTTAGACATACTGTGGTAACTCAAAAGTTTCTTGGACACGTACAATGGTACAACCCTGGATTATCAAGTACCATGGTATTATCATTTGACACACCATCACTGACACTGTAGGCCTACCATGGTATTGCCACAGTACATCTTTGTAATGGAAATTACCATGGTGCAAGTGCAAACGCCATGGTGCATGGAAGTATATTACGGTACTGATAGAAAACACATTCATGTACACCAGTATTTACATACATCAGAAATACCATGGTAAAAACATGGTATTACCATGGTACTTCTGGTTATGTTAGGTGTATTCACTGCAAATGCCCGAATTAAAGAGTTTACGTTATAATCTAATAAATAATGGTGTGATAGTGGTATTTACTCAGGTTTGTGCATTATTTTGTTGGCTTAGCTGTTATGCTGCTAACAGCAGATGCTAACCATCACAGGGCTGCTAAACAACTGACCGCTGCCATTTCTCACAAATGTATAATCGTCAGTGCCACCATTTAGATTCATGCCAGATTTTAAATCACGACTGGTTCATTCTGAAAAGAACATTGTCAAAATGTACACGTTAAATGAGGTTTATAATAGACAGGAGAGCAAATCAAGCCCCGTTAAACAAAGCGCGGCCTGCGGGGGGATCAGAAGCCTCGGTGTTTCCTGACGAATGAACATTAAAACAAATAACCTCAAAATACAACATCATCACGCGAATGCTGCTGGAATCTACACAAGCCGTCTAAAAGAAGAGGGACTGGTGTGAATCAAGCCCAGCTTGGTGTTTGTTATAGATATATTCACCCCTTTCTGCGTTGTTTCTGTCCGGCGGTACCGGGCGCGGCCTCGACACTCGCCGGGGTCTGCGGTTAGTCGCTCTGACGGAGTTCATTTGACGGGTTTCTGGTTAAAACACACACCGCTGCAGCCCTTTCCTCTGTATCCTTACACTGTGCTGAGCTCGGGAAATGTAAATAAAAGTCTAAAGTGCATTGCACTGAGAATCTGCTTGGTCTAGGCTCCGCAGAAAAGGCTTTACTGTCCAGGAGCTACGGTCCGAGAGCTCCGATTTCGATTTTCAGTGGCAGGAGGAGCCATTTACACACACACTCTCACACACTCACACACACACACACTCACACACTCCCATAAACAACCACATGGCGCTGCACACCACCAATCACAGTACATTTTACCCGTGCAAAAAGTACCATGGTAATACCATTGTATTACCATAGTATATACTATAGTAAATACCATGAAAATGGTAGACTAAGCATTCATTACCATGGTGCCAACAATGTGCCATGATAGCAATGAGAATTTACACACCTACACAATGACACTGAAGTCTGTATATATACCAAAACATAAAATCATTGTAAGCCTACATGTCCAAAATACTACGTTAATCCAAAAAAAAAAAACACACACATAGTAGTGCCAGTAAGTTTTGTAATGTGGCAGAAACAGTGTACAGGTAAGTAATGGACAACTAAAGGTATTATATTATTTGTTATAATTAAAATATCAGTATTATATAGGCTAATATAATATTGATACACTATTTAGACTAGAGAGTTAGTTTGTTATAGTCAACAATGCAATGTCATGAGGTGCATCTTCATCCAATCCATATATTTCTATTTGTCTACAAAACTAGTTTTAGTAATCTTTAGAGGTCTTTCATAGCCTTCCATACTTAGTGCATGAACTAAAATAATCTGATGTCATTTTTCAGTCAATAAGAATCACCTTTGAATAATAAACCGTTGATGTAGGCTGGAGGTTTTTATGATTTTATATGAAAACAGTGGTCTGATTATGAAGACAAGCATGTTTTTGTTTGATTTTAACAAGCTGCGGCTGGTTACAAGGTCATTTTTATGACCTTGTGTGGTTCTCATTTTGGGCTGCATTTCCCAAAAGCATCGTGAGCTTAAGTATTGGTGCCAATGGTTTCAACATCGGCTTATGACGCAGATAGCAACACTGTGTCGGCCCAGACCCGGCCCACACCTGACAGGTGTGAAATGATGATCCGGCGCTCCGCTCCTGTTTGCCAGATCTAAAGCACATCGGGCCAAAGCAAAGCCATGTCAGCCAAGAACAAAGAAATCAACCAGAACCAGACAAATCTGAGCCACAAAATCTGTATGACGTAATCTCAGCTTTAAAAAGTGCCTGTTAACAATCAGAATCGCTGAAGGAACGAAGAGAACAGAAATAGAGACGAGCAGAAACACAGGAACTACTGACTTCCAGCCACAGCCTTAGATCAAATCAACTCCCAATAAAACACATTAAATCTCTCAAGATCTGATTCCAAAAACAGCATTACCAGCTTCACTCAATACAAACCAGTTTGACTTTATTAAGACTATAAGTTCTTATTGAGAATTAACAGGGGTTTAGATCTAGATAATGTTGATATTTATTGAAAATTATTCATTTGAAGTCACCATATGGTGATCAGCATATCTTTAGTTCAGCTCTTGACTCTTATATTTGTCTTATTTGACTGCTGTAATTGTGTGTTTATAAAACACATTTGCCACAGCAAAGAAAGAAGGAGAAAATGAGACCAGGTGATGTTTGCTGACTCTCGATTGAAATAATCTGATTGTCTGATTTTATCTCATCTCAAAAAGTGTTGTGCCTTTAACACATTTTGCACGACCAACTCTGTGATATTCCAGCCTGTGTTGCAGCAATCGGTTATTATGAGAGATTTTAGAAACAAAATTTCAAAATTAAACATTTTCAATAAACCATCAACATTATCTAAACCTAATCCCCTGTTAATTCTACACTCAAAAATTAACTACACAAAAATTCTACACAAAATGGACTAAGGTTGTGCACTTTAATACTTTCATATAATATATTTATATAGGCTACAGTTTACTTATAATAATTGTGTTTTTTGACTTGAAATGTTTGTTTTTTTTCTATTAAGGTATAGCAATTATGTTTCAATTTAACAGTACAAAATTCTAATGCGTTCGTTGTCTAAACACAAACGTGTACATTCAGGGGGTGGCAGTATAGTGCAAGCCGACTGCCTTTTTGCCCGAACTTAATTCTATTTTGTTCAATCTGCTTAAATATATGTACAACTTAAGTTTACTTAATCCGTTTGTGTTGAATTATACATGATTGATTTGTGTTGCATTAACTGAAACTGGGCAGTGCTTTTAGTTCCCAGCATGCTTTGCATATGGTTGAATTAAGAGAGAATTAATGTTAAAATTAAGTGTTATTTTAAGTTTTTTTGAGAAATTTAGAAAAGGGGAAGACTTGATAGTGTATAATAGTTTTTAATGTTAATTAACATTGTAATTATTAAACCATTTAAATTACAGTGGGTTACCATTGTGGAGAAGAGTGGAGCATTTGACTGATTTTATTATTTTATATCGCTTTAGATGAAAGAGCATGTAAACCTTAGCATTGAAAATGCTAATATGTGTTACTGTTAGCAAATAGCTAGCAAAAGTCTATCAATTTCATGAAATGTCACTGAATCAAATGAAAAATGAATGGATGATTGAATATAATAAAATACCTTTGAATCAAGTCAGGAAGCCTTTAAAAATTTGAGTCTACTTAAATTGGGTATTTTAAAAATTACTTGATTCCATTATGTTGAAGTTACATGAACAAATGTTTGTTTAACATAATCCAGTTATTTGGAACCTGTTGACGAAAAAAATTAATTAAAGACAACATATAATTTTTTTGAGTGTATATAAGAACTTTTGTAGTCTTATGACAAAAATAAAGTCAAACTCATAGTGAGTGAAGCTTGTAATGCTTATATGGAGTTTTGTACAGCAATCAGATATTTAAAATGTCCTTTATTTGCAGTTGATTTCTAGATTCAACAAGATTCTGTGTCTTGTTTTTGCTCGTCTCTTTTGGGGCTGGACCATCATTCAAATGAGACTGAGTGACAGGTGGCGGTGATGATGGAGATGAGACAGGGATGGAAGGAGAGCATCAATGACGGGAGTGATGGGAAGTGAAGTCCTAGAATTCAGGAGAGAGAGAGATCTGATGAGGCCAGGAGAGGGCGTCGTGGAGCGCATTGTGACATTAGTAAATTCAACTTCCTGTCACTCAGATTCAAATTCCAATAATCTGAAAAATAAGAGTCAATAACGCTGTCAATAACTGGAAGTTTGCTTTTAGATACTGTATTTCTATTTGCATTAGTTGTAAATAATTTTTCATTGTATGCTGCTTGAATTTATTTTAACTGTCTTTAACAACACTCTTAGAAGAAAAGGTTCTATATAGAACCTTAAAAGGTTCTATCAGCGCTACATATTTGGAACCCCTAAAAGGTTCTATACACTCTTAAAAAAGGGTTCCTCTGGGTTCTGTAATCTGTATAGAACCCTGGGGTTCCATACATGGCCAATAGAACCTTTTACCCCAAAAAAATGGTTCTATATAGAACAATTGGGAATTTAGCACAACCCCTGTGTTTAGAAACAAAATGACAGATTGCTAATGGTAATTTTATTATTCATACATTATTAAATATTAATGTTGCAGTCATTTGTGCCCCCTTTGCACAGCAAGTGATAGTATACTAAGCAGTCATTTACAATCACAAAATAAATCATACGTTTTGAGAGAAATTAATAATACATGGGCCTTCATTTAAACAATATGTCTGTTGATGATTGAACTTGATCAAAAACAAATTGATGACGCGTTTAAATAACATTATTTATGGCACAGAACTAAATGTTTGGCCTGAGTGTGTTTTCACAATCAATCAATCAATCAATCAATCAATCAATCAATCAATCATGTTAGTTAGTGATAGTGATGCAAGTAACATTATAAACAACATAAATAAAAATATATTAGTTACTCTAAGAATGTTTAATGATAACCACATACCAAAAAAAAAAAAAAAATAATTCAATAATCAAAGACGAAAATAGCTATTACAGATGCTATTTCTGACCTTGTAAATTGGCATGTTGTTCTATAGTTTGGCCACTAGATGTCACTGGACATCACTCTATTACAACACACTGACTAGATAATAATGCCCATATACTGTAGATGTGCTTTCTAAGCTGTTATGTGTGGTTTCTTGGCACCAGTAGAGTTCAAGACTTCAGATATATTCTGGTTGCAGACTCTAATAGCCTATTGTTCTGTCCTCATCAGATGAAAGTGTTGTCCATATCTACAATTGTTGAAGATTCATTCATTATCATCTTATAGAAACTGTGTGTGTGACTTCACAGTAATGAAATCTAAAATCCCTCATAATTACTGAGTGCTGGATCACATGTGGAAATATCACAGAGTTGGTCATGCAACGTGTATTAATGGCACAACACTCTATTGATCAGTTTTTAAGATAGGATGAAATCAGAGAATCCGATTATTTCATGATGATTATATTTCGAGCAATAGTCAGCAAACTCATTTTCTCCTCCTTTCTTTACTGTGGCAAAGAAATGTAGAGGTTTTATATTCAAGTGTTCCTCAAATATGGGGCAGTAAAAACAAATAAAAAAAATATGCAAAAATTTGCTAAATTTAAGCCCATGTAGTCGTAAAACTTTTTGAGTTTCCTTTTTTTTTTTCTTACAATGTTTTAAAAATGGGAACGTTACTTTTGAACTTTCTCTGAATACACTGAAACAATTAACATTTAAAAAAACAAACAAAAAAAGTTCTATGAACAATGTATAATACTTGTTGTGAGAACATTATTAAAGACCAGATTAAGCATTCTATAGGAAAAGCGTTGCCATAATGTGTCTGAGAACATAGAATAATTCTAAACTTGTGCACATAATATATCAGCTGATCATTGGATCAAATATTGAATCTACTCCACAATATGAAGGCAACAATTAGTGTTTTATGCCCAAATGTGTAGGCCTACCTACTGTCAGAGAATATTGTTGTCCTGCTATGGCACGTGTGTGAGGGTGTGGCACACACACACACACACACACACACACAGGCTATCAGTGAACTCCAGCTGGTGCTGCCAGTGACAGGAAGCTATGTGTGTGTGTGTGTAGCAGGATGTGGCATGTCGCTCACATCAACAGTTGCACAGTTCCCTTTGGTTGGCGCTAAAGGAACCGAAACTGCTTGTTGTCAAGGCCAGGACTGAGACTGCTCATTTCTGCAAGACTGTAACACACCTGATCTACTGAGATTTCTCTGGCTGAGGTTGGTGCCTCTCAGTTCCATTCAAAACGACTGCAAAACTTTCATCCAGAGAACTTTTGAATTGACTCATTTGTCAGACTGTTTTATAGTGTTTTCAGATTTCTTATACATGCATCAAACAGTTTACCTTGGTGTTGCTTTTTTGCATCATGTCCGTCCAACCAGTCTTATTGCTTCTTTGTTTAAGATGCATTTAATGTGAACGTGTTCTTTGGGGATCAAACCCTTAACCTTTGAGTTGCTATAGTGCCAGTGCCAGTATTTATTATTATTTATAAACTATTATTGATATTTTGAAATAGGTTGTAGGCCTATTTTAGTTTGCAATATAGAATGCCAAGTAATAATTAGACAAATAGATTAGGGAACAAGCTAAAGAAAAGGTGAAATACTGAGAAGAAAGGGTATTGTTTTTGTCCTAGTGCTTTTACCAGTGGTTCTCCTAAATTTGGGTTATTTTAGAAATTTGACCTATTTCCTAAAAAAAATTATACATACGAATTCGGGTTGATTGGGACACATTTTTTTGTGTGTGACGTCATCGCGGTGCAATTTTTACATTTTTAACATGGAACTCCTGATGCATAGCTGTCAACCCTCCCGTTTTTTCCGGGTTTCTCACGTATTTTAGCTCTTTTCCCGCTGTCTTCCCGTTTGAGTATTTTCCCGTAAAATATACCGTATTTTTACTCTCTGATTGTGTGAGACGTACGGGCTCGGACAGATTCGGCTTGAAGTCGTTTATCCTCGGAATCGGATGCGGTGCCGCGCGTGCTGGCCGGAGACACACTGGCTGCGTGGTGTGTCCGTTTTTATTGCACGCTGCCTGCGTGACACGCGCGTCTCCAGAAAACGCGTGCATGCTAGAAATAGAACTGACGCCTATTTTTCACGCGACAGGCAGGCGTGTATCTTTGCCTGGAATTTCTTTGCCTGGAAATAAAAAAAATAAATAAAAAATAGGAAACGATGTTTAGGCTAGCTGAATGTAATTTTGTACTCGAATACATATTAATACATTACATTTTGATGTTTGAAAGTCTAGGTTTTTACATACATTCAGATATCAATGTAATTTAAACAAATAATAATTATTATAAATAGATTTTGAAATATATGAATAAAATATATTTTCTTTTTTTCCATTTGTTTCTTAAGCTCTTAACAATGTGATTACATGAAGAAGAAAAAAAAACTTGACAAAAAAAACGTTCTGGGCCTCAGGAGGATATAAAGATAGTGTGTCTTCTGAGTGATGGTCCACCATCAGGCTAAATAGGCTCTTTAAAGCTACACAAAATGTGTAAATGTAATTAAAATAAACACAGCCCACTTCCCTATTTTGCGGATTTTGGAAGATGTGTGATAGGCTAAATGTTGAAATTGTTGTCCAAATGCTAGAGCAACACATGCTAATCCAAATGTAGATTTTTTCCCCTTTAAATGACACTGTCTCTTTCTCTCTCACACATAGGCTAGTTATGAACACCTTAGACTTTTAAGGATTGTGCTTTATTTTTAAAGTTTGTGGGTGAGAATCGTGCAAAAAAAAAAAAATCCCTTATTTTGGGGATGGATTCCGGGAAAACTCCCTTATTTTCAATGTTCAATGTTGACAGCTATGTCCTGATGAATAATGAACATCATACCTGCATGCAAAGTGCAAGTCCTTCCCAACTAACACACGAAGTAGAAGTTACGTAATGTATTGGTAATGTCATGACTTACTAATTGACAAGTAACTGCTAGTAATATATTTTTGCTCTTTATATAGGGACGTGATAGCGCATGCCTCCGCATGCGACAGGACAGGAAAAGTTAATTTTTCTGAGGTGAGAGACTTTTTATTTCACGTTATAGAATAATTACACAGATAATTGCCTGACAACATCTCATCTGACCGCAGATACTGAATCAAGACAACGCGTTTTTGTTTTTCTCAGGCACACTTTACTTAAACTGCGTCTGACAGAAGAGTCAGTCAACGAACCGTTTTCACGCACGTATTTCAAAATAAAAGTCTCGATTCAGAAAATAAACAGGACTCTGAAACTTTCTGAGAAGTTACTACATTTGAATTTACTTCGTGACCGTTAAAATGTGTGCTCTTATGATTGAAATTCGGACATAATAAGTCTACTTTATCCGCCATGCCCATGTTGTTACTGTTACGTGACTTACCAGCAGTTGCATCGCTTCCCTTTCATTCATAAATCTCCTGTGGCCTCATTCATGATGCACACTTCAGGGGCCAGTTGCATAAACATATTATGTTAAGACTGAACTAGTATGACTAACTAGCAGTTAGTTAGGGGTAATCAGTCTTAGGCCTACTGTTCGGTATCAAATTAGATCAATGTACGTTTTCATGCAACTTAGGCTACTTTAAAAAGTTACGAAAAGTCTTGGATGGAAAAAAAAATGGATGACCAACTTGTAAAACTAGTCTTAGGAGTTTATATACAACTCGCCCATGAATCTTGAAAGAAGCAGTAGGTCATCAGGGGACCTATGCATACTACATAGTAGGGAAGTATTCGATTTTGGATGCAGCCACGTTGTTGTTGCTTCTTTGACTTGCCACCCAACTCACCAGTTGAGAAACTGTTCTGAACCATAACAGATTTATATACCGGTATATTTTTCCCCATGAAGAAGATGATTAAATGGATGAAAGAACCCAGAATATCACTTGGGCTCTATTGACTTTGATGCTTACTGCCCACCTAGTAACCACCCAGAACAGCCTAGCAACTACATAGCAACGTACTAACAACTTCTCACAATGCCTACTGCACAGCAACCGCACTGTAACTTTTGCACAGGCAAATGCCACTAAATGATTAATCAGATGTTTATCTGTTATACAATTTGCTGTAAGTGGTCAGAATGTATTTTGTCTCGGTCTTAATCGTCTTTTTTCATCTAGCTCGCCACTCCGCTCTCTTAGTGTGATCTAGGCCGCTGCCATGACAACCGTATCATATAAAAATCACATGCCCATGTGATGCTATCAGTCTGGCCATTGCTCTCAAACCAGTACTGACACAGTTATCGACTTTTTCCGGACGGGGTTGTTTTTACTCGGCTTAATCTAATGTTTTTACCCCAAACCTGACTTTATGTAACCATAAACAGCTCATCTTTGTCCTTACTGAACCTCCACCTTCTTCCTCGTTGAACATCTGAGACTTCATTTTACACACACCGTGTATGTCGAGTCTGCGGTTATTGATCCGCCCGCTCTGAGAGGTCGTTCCCCCCTTAAAAACAACTCAGTCATGGCGAAAAAGACATATAAGTAGCTTTTAAAGCAGACGGTGTGCAGATTTCAGGGGGATTGGGATATTGTATTCGTAATGTTCATCTATTAGCTTTTCAGTCACATGGAAGCCATTTTGTTGAATGAAGATGGCCTAGTGTGATGGGTTTTTAGTTCTTCTATGATAGACGTCTCAGCCGAGGATGTTTTTTTTGCTGGACTTAGATTTGCTAATTTGATTGTATTTCCAAAAACAATCAGTAATGTGTGCGCAGCTGCTCTCAGACATGTTCGGTCTTGTCTGATTGTTTGGATCTAAATGACGTAGTGACTGACTATACTGCACTGCACCCACTTATTTTTGAGTTTAAGACTGTCTGTCCAGTGTCCATGTAGTTGTTATTTTGCTAGTGATGTAATCTGATCCATTTTTACTCTATAGCCAACATCCCGTACATCTACATCAGTTGCCATAGTAATGACTTCAGCGTCAGCACGACGCCAAGACACTTTCTCATACAACATCTAAGAGTGAGGAGAGGAATCAGGACATTTTGACTCTGCTCACGTCTGCATTCATTAGACATAATTTTATATAGTTAAATAATATAATAATACATTATGGAATAAAATATGCAGATAATAAAAATCTAATAAATAGATAAAATAATTATAATAATTTAAAATAGCCTAATTGTTTTTGATGTTTTTTTCAAATAAATTTTCCACTTCACAATCTTAGACTTCATTATTTTGTCATTTACCCATAAACTGAACTGTTAATGATTTTGCTAATTGTTGGGCCTGTACTAATTGTGCTAATTGCTAATTGTTGGGCCTTATTCATGATAATATAAATACATGTATTTGTATATATTTTAAGTGTTTTTTATATTTATTTCAATTTCTATATTTATTTGTTTATATTAATTAATTGATTTTGTTTATTTTAAAAGATATCAAGGTCTAACATAAAAGTTTGTGTGTTTATATATATTATATATATTATATATATTTGAATATCTGGAATCTGAGGGTGCAAAAAAATTGCCTTTTAATTTGTCCATTTATGTTTGCGATTGTGCTGCTTTCACTCACAAAAATAAATGTTTTCGTATATTTACAGCAGGAGATTTACAAAATAGCTTCATGGAACATGATCTCTACTTAATACCCTAATGATTTTTGGCATAGAAGAAAAATCGATAATTTTGATTTGCCACAAATATACCGGTGCGACATGTGACTGGTTTTGTGATACAGGGTCACATTTATTAATTTTGTATTATTCTGTGCTCTAAAATATTTCATCAGCTAAAAAAGCTTTTTGCAAGTACAATCTCTATAAAATGACTTTACTTTTGTACAGTTCTGGTACTGCGTTGGGTCAACAATAATCTACTGAAGAATCCACTGTTCTAGATAACAGGTAGTTCACTGAGAATTGGGTTCATTGATACACACTTATTTAGCACAAATAACCATCACAGCCACACACTCAGATTATACACTGGAGCACGTACAGCAGTTCTCACAGTTTACCTTCACACCTCCCCGACACACACTGCGAGTGTGTCATACTGCAGCCCACACACATGCCAACGCTCCAGCCAGGGTGCATGCTGGGAGTCAGAGGCTGTTGCTGAAGGATTGCTTCTGTATTTGAGGAAATGACAAATAAGGAAGTCTTAGATGATAACAAGGACAAAAGGTTTGTTCATATTATAATTACTGCAATTGTGTGATTTCAACTTGTAAAAGGGTTAACGTCCTCGTAGAGCTCGTAATTACGGGAGTTTGGGAGTTTTCTGAGAGCTTGTACCACATGACCACTGTACCACCTGACCACTGTCTGACCACATGACCACTGTACCACATAACCACTGTCTGACCACTGTACCACCTGACCACTGTCTGACCACTGCACCACCTGACCACTGTACCACTGTACCACATGACCACTGTACCACCTGACCACTGTACCACCTGACCACTGTCTGACCACTGTACCACCTGACCACTGTCTGACCACTGCACCACCTGACCACTGTCTGACCACTGCACCACCTGACCACTGTACCACCTGACCACTGTACCACATGACCACTGTACCACCTGACCACTGTACCACATGACCACTGTACCACCTGACCACTGTCTGACCACTGTACCACCTGATCACTGTCTGACCACTGCACCACCTGACCACTGTCTGAGCACTGCACCACCTGACCACTGTACCACCTGACCACTGTCTGACCACATGACCACTGTCTGACCACTGTACCACATGACCACTGTCTGACCACTGCACCACCTGACCACTGTACCACCTGACCACTGTACCACCTGACCACTGTCTGACCACTGTACCACCTGACCACTGTACCACATGACCACTGTACCACAGGACCACTGTCTGACCACTGTACCACCTGACCACTGTACCACATGACCACTGTACCACCTGACCACTGTCTGACCACTGCACCACCTGACCACTGTACCACCTGACCACTGACTGACCACTGTACCTCATGACCACTGTACCACCGTCTGACCATTGTACCACATGACCACTGTACCACATGACCACTGTACCACCGTCTGACCATTGTACCACATGACCACTGTACCACCTGACCACTGTCTGACCACTGCACCACCTGGCCACTGTACCACCTGACCACTGACTGACCACTGTACCACCGTCTGACCATTGTACCACATGACCACTGTACCACCTGACCACTGTCTGACCACTGCACAACCTGACCACTGTACCACCTGACCATTGTACCACATGACCACTGTACCACCTGACCATTGTACCACATGACCACTGTACCACCGTCTGACCATTGTACCACATGACCACTGTACCACCTGACCACTGTCTGACCACTGCACAACCTGACCACTGTACCACCTGACCATTGTACCACATGACCACTGTACCACCTGACCATTGTACCACATGACCACTGTACCACCGTCTGACCATTGTACATGACCACTGTACCACCTGACCATTGTACCACATGACCACTGTACCACCGTCTGACCATTGTACCACATGACCATTGTACCACCTGTCTGCTGCAGTTTCATTTAGGAGATGATAGAAACACATAATTCCTAGTCCGAATATAACGTCACATCTTGTCATCTTGAGACTGCGGTAATTACGGCATGCCTTGAAAGCAGCATAACTTTACCAAAAATATCAAAATTTACTTTTATACAGAAATTTAAAACATCCATTATAGAAGAGGTGTTTTCAAGTTATATATTTAGAGCATCTTTGACCCTAAATATTACCCATACACTGTAATAATAAACATTTCTCATTAAATAATAATATACGTACGTACGGTATATAATTATTACTACTATCGGATTTATAGAGTTCTGACTAAACGACACATAAAAACAGCTGTGCTCATCTATAAAATATTCCATCAGTTAAAAAATATCCGTATGCAAGTACAATCCCTATAAACTGCTTTTTAAAACCCTTTATCTCGTCCTCACAAAAAAGAAAAGAAACAAAACAATAACTATGGAAAATTCAGAGTGTGAATCCTGATAAAAGAGGTGTGTTTAAGCCAAGTCTGAATTGCATATTTAATGTTTCCTGTTAAATAAATGAATAGGTCTGGACAGGACGAGCGCGGCGTCACGGCCCATTTACCCCCAGTGAATCAACAAGTCCGTCTGCTAAGTGCTAAGAGACAGATATCAGCACTAGTGCCGAACACACACCCCTGGCCTGTCCCGTCACAGATACCCCAGCCTCAGAGAAAGGGCAGATGGCTCATTACCATAAATAGGACAGTGAGAGCGAGTGAGGACCCGCCATAAGGACACTGAACCCCCTCAAAAACATGTAAAAGAAGGGCAGGTTGCTAGGAGAAGGAGAACGTGCCCCCCTCCGCCCGGCGCTCGTGTTGGAGGCCCTCGCTGCCGCTCTCGGGGCCGGGGCTCGGGGACAGATGGCGGACGGGTCGGCTTGATCCAGCGCTGTAGGACCCTGGCAGCAGCGTCTCCTCGCACCTTCTCCTGCCCGGCCCGAGCCGCACCGCACTCTAAGAATAGATCAGCACTGCGACACTTTGTCCTTTAAAGGGATAGTTCACTTTGAAATTAATTTTTGCTATGTTTTAGCTTACCTCAAGGGCATCCGAGATGTCAGTAGTTTCAATTTTGATATTTTTAGGTCAAACCGTTCTTGTCTGTCAGTCATATAATGGAGGTCTATGGTCACCACCTCAAAGAGCATGCACAGAGAAGTCCAAATTATACATGATTCAATGACTCGTAAATGTAAGTACACATTGATGGCCTAAGACACGAAACGAGCGGTTTGTGAGAGAAAACGAACAGTATTTATATCGTTTTTACCTCTTTTAACCACAGCCACGTCCAAGTGATCTGAGGGCGCAGAGGACGCTTCGGTCTGCGCAAGCGCCGGAAGTGATCTGTTCGTTTTCTCACACAAACCGCTCGTTTCGTGTCTCGTGTCAAGTATGAATTTGTTTTACTTTACACATTTTATATATACTATATATATATATATATGAAACACAGTGTTTTATATTTATTTCTAGAATTTATACTGTATATACAAAATATTCAAATTATCTAATTAAATGATATAATCTATTTATGAATGTCCCCTTAAACCATTAGGAGAGATGAAACAATATTTGTATTTTATCTTTTTCTCAATTAACAAAAGCAATAGTTTTAGTTATGCTTATCAATGTCAACACTTCACCCTGGTCAAGAAATAGTAAATGTATTAAATGTGAACATTTTTGGATTGTTCACATTAAATGTTCACCCATACAAAACTATGGAAGCATATTTCCGACACTGAATAAAAATAAATAAATAAGTCAAAATAAGTGTGAGAAATAAAGTTGCAATTGCGAGAGACAAGGGGCGCAAATATGAGAAATAAAAGAAACGGAAAAAAAAGAGACTATTTATCTCACAATTGCGAGTTTATATCTTGAAATTCTGACATCTTTTCTCAGAATTGTGAGATATAAACTCACAATTGGAAAAAAAGAATAGTTTAAATCTCACAATTCCGACTTTACAACAATCAATTGCGACTTTATATCAATCAATTTTGACTTTATATCTCGCAAATCTGACTTTATAACACGCAATTGCGACTTTATTTCATGCAATTCGGATTTATCATTTTATATCTCACAATTGTGAGAAAAAAAGTCAGAATTGTTGTGAGATAAAAAAAAATTGCCTTTTAATTTTTCATTCTGATGCGAAAACAAGCTTCCATGCAAAACTCCCGCCACAATGCCGGAGGTTGTTAGTGGTTGCCAGGGTGTTGCTAACGGTTCACTAGGGTTTTTTTCAGGTCATTGCTGCAGTTAAGTGTTCAATGCAGTTGCTATAGGGCGTTGCAAGATATCATAACTTACAGATAGAAGTTTTTTTCAAATTAAGTGTCTGAGAAAATATGCAAATGACTGAGAGACAGTAACAAGAAAAAGAGGGAAACTGGACTAATAAACACAAGAAATAATGAAAGCTAATAATGACAATAGATGGCTGGCGTTTGCAGAAGTGTGTGTGTTATTATGTAAAGCGAGAAAGGAGAAGCTGCAGCCGTAGCCCCATTTCGCTGTCTCACCACCTCCCCATGACTCCTGGTTGCGTAGGAACACGAGGCCCATTCTGCCCTGCGGACACACTCATCGCTTCATTAGGCCCTGCTCACTGAGGCGGGGAGAGCGAGGCAGCACGCGTTCTTCACACACACACACACAATTCCCTAAAATCCACAGAGCCTGCAGGCAAGGGTCACACACACACACACCCGCTCATGAGGAAAACACACTCATCAACACATCTGTGGCCTCATTCTCTGTGTGTGTGTGTGTTTACTGTACATTTTCACACTTACATTTGCACTTCACCTTAAAACACACTTAAATGAATAGTTCTGGAATGCGTTCGGATTGGTTCATTCAAATGTAATGTTCCCAGCCAATCGATTTCACGTATTCATTACTATGCCCCTCCTCCTCCCCAGCTCCACTTGCCTAGATCTGCTCTCTCTAGCATGTTTCCTTTCATTTATGTTCAGTGGATTTAGCAGAACTGGCTAACTGACTCAAGTCAGACTGTTCCGACTTGCGATTTTCGTTGAATGGACGATCAAATCTACGGAAAGTCCCATTAACGTCCATTGATGGGGTCAAAACTTTTATACTATAACTCTATTAGAGTGTTTAAGCTTCACCCACCAAGTATCTTTCATCGCGAAGCCTATAGCAACTTACCTTAGGACATGCTAGCAATGGTCTTAAACATGCTAGCAACATGTTAAAGCTAGAAAAGTGCTAATTCATGTTAGCTGTGTGTTAAAACATGCTATTAATGTGCTAATTCATGTTAGCTGTGTGTTAAAACATGCTATTAATGCGCTAATTCATGTTAGCTGTGTGTTAATAATGTCCGAATTCATGCTAGCAAAATAGTTAAAACTAGAAAAGTGCTAATTCATGTTAGCTGTGTGTTAAAACATGTTATTAATGTGCTTCATGTTAGCTGTGTGTTAAAACAAGCTATTAATGTGCGAATTCATGCTAGCAACATAGTTAAAACTAGAAAAGTGCTAATTCATGTTAACTGTGTGTTAAAACATGCTATTAATGTGCTAATTCATGTTAGCTGTGTGTTAAAACATGCTATTAATGTGCAAATTCATGTTAGCTGTGTGTTAAAACATGCTATTAATGTGCTAATTCATGTTAGCTGTGTGTTAAAACATGCTATTAATGTGCTAATTCATGTTAGCTGTGTGTTAAAACATGCTATTAATGCGCTAATTCATGTTAGCTATGTGTTAAAACATGCTATTAATGCGCTAATTCATGTTAGCTGTGTGTTAAAACATGCTATTAATGTGTTAGCCTAATTCATTTTAGCTGTGTGTTAAACATGCTATTAATGTGCTAATTCATGTTAGCTGTGTGTTAAAACATGCTATTAATGTGCTAGCCTAATTCATTTTAGCTGTGTGTTAAACATGCTATTAATGTGTTAGCCTAATTCATTTTAGCTGTGTGTTAAACATGCTATTAATGTGCTAATTCATGTTAGCTGTGTGTTAAAACATGCTATTAATGTGTTAGCCTAATTCATTTTAGCTGTGTGTTAAACATGCTATTAATGTGCTAATTCATGTTAGCTGTGTGTTAAAACATGCTATTAATGTGCTAGCCTAATTCATGTTAGCTGTGTGTTAAAACGTGCTATTAATGTGCTAATTATGTTAACTGTGTTAACATGCTATTAATGTGCTAATTCATGTTAGCTGTGTTAAAACATGGTATTAATGTGCGAATTCATGTTAGCTGTGTGTTAAAACATGCTATTAATGCGCTAATTCATTAGCTGTGTGTTAAAATATGATATTAATGTGCGAATTCATGCTACAAACATGCTAATTCTGGTTAGCAATGTGCTTAAACATGCTGTCTGTCTGTTTTTCTTTTTTTACTGTTCCTTCAAAACCTTCAAGCTTCTTCAGACTTTCACAAACATCTTTAACATTTAAATTTGATATAAAGTATTACAAATAAAAAATAAAGCATTTAAACACATTCAACAATTGCGAAATCAAAGACTTCTCACTAGTGATTTTTCACATTTTCAGATACAAACACAGACACGTGAGTACGTGTGATATGTAGACGCATCAGTCCCGCGTGTTGTTGTTGTTGTCTGGGGTTTGAAGTTCTCCGCTAGAACAATGATGGCAGCTTTAGCATGTGCTGCGGCCCACGCTGGGGCTGACGGTGCCAGTGACGGTGGCAGACACAGCATCACAATTGTCCCACAAGACAAAAGTGCACTTGTGCCTGAGGCTGTGGGTGAGGGGCTCTTCACTGCGCTGCGTTCCTCTACCAAACACTACTAGCTATAGGGCTGGGTGTCGAAAAATATCGAAAATATCGATTTCTCCATTTTAATTCATTTTTAAGAACCGATATTGTTTTCTAAATCCCCAAGATTTTAGGGTATGTTATCAACGATGTAATAAAAACAGAAACGTGTTTACTTTGCATTTTTTCGCGTACTGTCGACAGCGTTGTCGAAGCGATCCCCCGTTCACAAAGTCTGTGTTCGAAATCGCTTCATTCAATGAAAACGAGTGAGTGATTTCAGACACTGCACATATTTTTGACACATGACATCACAAATTCGTGTTTTTGTAATTTACACGGAGATGATGTCATTCTCCTATTTAAAAACTTGCACGTTGAAACCCATTTTCAAAAGTTTGCGTCCCAAAACACATTGACGTGTAAATGAACGGCCAACACGCATACAATTTTTCTGGTTTTAGTTGAAAATGGTGTCGTGTAAACGGCCCCTCGGTCTATTAGTAAAGTTCGGATCTTACTGACTCTGATCTTTGAATCCCATTCAGCAAAATTAACGTCATTTAGTTGATTTCAGCAGAATATAGTTGGTAACAGTTTAGTTTAGGGTCCAATTCTCATTATTTATGAATGCATATTACTAAGATATTGGCTGATAATTAGTACTTAATGCCTTATTCTGCATCCCTTAATCCACCCAAAACCTAAATTTAACAACTACCTCACTAACTGTTAATAAGCAGTAATTAAGAGTTTAAAGTGATAGTAAATAGTGAAAATTGGACCCTAATCTAAAGTGTGGCCATCTGGTCTGAAGATTATAATACTTAAATGTAGGGCTGTCAAACGATTAATCAGGGTTAATCGCATCCAAAATAAAAGTTTGTGTTTGGGTGTACTGTGTATAATTATTATATATATATATATAAATACACACACCTGCTTGTATATATTTAAGAAATATTTTCATGCATATACTGTATATTGATTTATATAATTTATATTGTAAATAAATAAAAAAATATTTTATATATAAACAATATTTTTTCTTAAATATGCATATGTGTGTATTTATATATATATATATATATATATACAAAATAATTATACACACTACACACACATATATTATGTAAAAACAAACTTTTATTTTGGATGCGATTAATCGTTTGACAGCCCTACTTAAATGTAAGTTTATGGGATTTTTAAACCCATTTTACCGTATTGAATAGAAATGATGGCTGTGCAATATCATCTCTGAGATCATCAAGATGAGAAACGACTCATAATCACAGTCATTTGTGTCTCTGGGTTGATCTTTTGTTTTGGCGTCTCTCTTGAACAGCCGCCAGTTCGTCTAACAAAAGCCCTTCTAAAACAGTCCTGAAACACAATACACTAGTTGGAGGTGCAAATCAGATTATCCTATTGATCCTGTGTTGTTTTATTGCCTCTGTAAATTTTGTTTTTCTTCAGTAATGGTCGTTTCGTACACGCCAATGAACACCTTTAGCAGTTAATTAAGTGAAAAGTGAACAAGTCTGAGTCGTAAAGTCTTAAAGGAACAGTGTTTAATCAAGTCACAAAGTGCAGGATGTATTTGTAATTTTAATTATTCACTGTTGGACTGTCCTCATCTCTTAAGTCGCAGGTTTACTTGCGCTCCATGCGTATTTTTCATCCGTGTGTTTACATTTCATCTTATTGTATTGCTTTTCTGGTATCTTTTTAAAGCCAGTCACTATGGCACTAATCAATACAACAAAAAAAGAGTTTATTTATTCTGTATATCAAGGCCAAATCAGGCCGAGACTGTGGGTTAATTTCACAATTTTACACTGCATGTCGAGTGTTTTATTAGCATCATGTGTCTATCAGCACAGATAAGAGACGAGCAGGAGCTGTTGACACATTTCATAAAGGCCTGACACACACAAAGGCCTGTCAAACACGGGGCTTCTGTAAGCAAACACACACTCCACTGTCACAGTGTATAATAAGGCTCTCTGTGTCAGCCAAACGCCACCCGTGGAGATCATCCACACTTCACATCTGGAGGCGCAGAGTCTGTCCAAACGCCGCCTGCTTGTGTTTAAAGTCCCCATGAAATCAAAATTGAAGTTCTTTGTCTTTTAGTATGAATTTGTCAGCCTTACTGTTATCTATATGCTTGTGTGCTCCAAAACAATGACACAATTCACATTTACAAGATATAAGCTTCGAAAACAGTTTTTCACTGCATGTCGACAATATGGATCTGTGATTTTGATGACATCACTCTGCACTTCAGCTTCTCATGAGATTTTCTGTCCAATCAAATGCTCTCTAAAATCTGAAGCTCCGCCCCCTACAATATAAAAAGACTCTGATGCTGCAGCTCAAATTCACACTATTTTCTATATTGTGAATGGCACATAGTGCACTATATAGGGGGAGGAGCTGCTCGATATGCCCCACCCCATTTTCCTGTTTCATTGGAAATTACATCAACACATTAAATAATGCTGTGCGTTTCAAGGCACTTCAGTGAGCCTTTAAAAGTCTTATGTTCTATCACTCATGTGCATCTTCGTGTGTGTGTGTGCGTGCATTTCTTGAAAATATAATTTTTAGGAATTGTATTTTTTGCACAATTCTTCCAACCAAAATCATTATTTTAATTGTTATGTTACACACTATTTGAAGCACCGCTAAGGGACAAAATGATGAAAACTACCATCATATGGTTTTTATTTTTTAGAAAGAAAAGAAACACAAGGCAGATGGCCAATGGGAGTGCCACAGTTAGTCGGAACTTGCCCTCAGGTGAATGCAAATGCTTCTTGTTCACCCGGTTTGGCCACCCTTATGCCTTTATCTATGTAAATTCTCTTAAACTGCCAGAAAGTAAGGCGGTGACATGTGTGTTCAGGATTTGCCTTCAGGATTTTGTGAGACATAGTACCTAAATGTAGTTTGACATACAGTTGACAAACATTGAATCTGAATCCCAAATAGGGACTTGAGAGATGTTTGAACAGTAACTGTATAGAATCTAAAACTCCCAAGCATCTGCATAGCAACACTCTGACAACAACCCAAAACACACAAGCATCTGCATAGCAACACTCTGACAACAACACAAAACTCCCAAGCATCTGCATAGCAACACTCTGACAACCACCCAAAACACCCAAGCATCTGCATAGCAACACTCTGACAACAACACAAAACTCCCAAGCATCTGCATAGCAACACTCTGACAACAACCCAAAACACCCAAGCAGCTGCATAACAACACTCTGCCAACCACCCAAAACACCCAAGCATCTGCATAGCAACACTCTGACAACAACCCAAAACACCCAAGCATCTGCATAGCAACACTCTGACAACAACCCAAAACACCCAAGCAGCTGCATAGCAACACTCTGCCAACCACCCAAAACACCCAAGCATCTGCATAGCAACACTCTGACAACAACCCAAAACACCCAAGCAGCTGCATAGCAACACTCTGACAACAACATAAAACTCCCAAGCATCTGCATAGCAACACTCTGACAACCACCCAAAACACCCAAGCATCTGCATAGCAACACTCTGACAACAACCCAAAACACCCAAGCAGCTGCATAGCAACACTCTGACAACAACACAAAACTCCCAAGCATCTGCATAGCAACACTCTGACAACCACCCAAAACACCCAAGCATCTGCATAGCAACATTCTGCCAACCACCCAAAACACCCAAGCATCTGCATAGCAACACTCTGCCAACCACCCAAAACACCCAAGCATCTGCATAGCAACACTCTGACAACAACCCAAAACACCCAAGCATCTGCATAGCAACACTCTGACAACAACCCAAAACACCCAAGCAGCTGCATAGCAACACTCTGCCAACCACCCAAAACACCCAAGCATCTGCATAGCAACACTCTGACAACAACCCAAAACACCCAAGCAGCTGCATAGCAACACTCTGCCAACCACCCAAAACACCCAAGCATCTGCATAGCAACACTCTGCTAACCACCCAAAACACCCAAGCATCTGCATAGCAACACTCTGACAACAACCCAAAACACCCAAGCATCTGCATAGCAACACTCTGACAACCCAAAACACCCAAGCATCTGCATAGCAACACTCTGACAACAACCCAAAACACCCAAGCATCTGCATAGCAACACTCTGACAACAACCCAAAACACCCAAGCAGCTGCATAGCAACACTCTGACAACCACCCAAAACACCTAGCAACATAGCAACACTCTGACAACAACCCAAAACACCCAAGCATCTGCATAGCAACACTCTGACAACCCAAAACACCCAAGCAGCTGCATAGCAACACTCTGACAACCCAAAACACCCAAGCAGCTGCATAGCAACACTCTGACAACCCAAAACACCCAAGCATCTGCATAGCAACACTCTGACAACCCAAAACACCCAAGCATCTGCATAGCAACACTCTGACAACCCAAAACACCCAAGCATCTGCATAGCAACACTCTGACAACCACCCAAAACACCCAAGCAGCTGCATAGCAACACTCTGCCAACCACCCAAAACACCCAAGCATCTGCATAGCAACACTCTGGCAACAACCCAAAACAGCCAAGCAGCTGCATAGCAGCACTCTGACAACCACCCAAAACACCTAGCAACATAGCAACACTCTGGCAACCAGAGATGAAGGTGATTGTATTCAGTATTGTGGATGCAGAAAGAGGAAAAGCCTAAACATTCAGGATGGTGTGGAGGTCAAGCAAGTTTGCATGTGAGATGATGAGATGGGTCTAATGTGATACTGAAGACTGCAGAGATGGGCTTGCAGACTAGAGTACATTAAAGAGCTGGTTTAATTCAATAACCCTCCACTTCCAGATACCATGTCACGTCTCGTTTTGATGAAGTACAGCAACAAGCGTATCCATGCTCGCACGAGAGCAAGAGGATAGCACAGCGAAGTATCTGGTGAGCAAACCGTGCTGCTCATTAATGGAGTGTTTTATTAGCTTAAAGCCACCTGGAACGGAGTGGAGGGCCTGAGAATTGGCTGGGCAGAAATGCAGTGTGTGTGCGGCGTGGAGCGAGGCATTTGTGCCTACTTTCCAATGGTCTGATTCATTTTCTGCATGAAAGGCTTTCAGTGAGCTGACTACAGCCGCCGCTAGCCTGCTCAGATTTATGGGCTATTAAAACAGCAGGGTATCTGACCACTACACCAGCAGCACACACACATATGAATATCATCCACTCCCAGACTGCACGGACACACCATCTTAAGGAACGTCCATCTGCATCTCTCCATCCTTTCCTTCATCACTTTCACTTTCACTTCCAAGATTTATGATTTTTATTTGTCATGGCTCTCTGATGAATTGCTTTTTTCCCTCTCTTGTAAGTCGCTTTGGATTAAAGCGTTTGCTAAATGCATAAATGTATGTAATGAAATATCAATAAGGCAATGAGTAGCCAAAACACCCTTTTCAACTAAAAAACGTAAAAAAAATGTATGCATTTTGGCAGTTTATTTACACGACAACAGACGCCTGAAAAATGAAAACTTTTGAAAACGGGTTTCAAAGTGCAAGTTTTTGAAAACGATCCTGTTATCGTCACCGTGTAATCCACAAAAACATGAATTTGTGTAAACAGTGACGTGATGCGTACTGGCCTGGCATGAATAATACAGTGTTTTTAGTTGTTTTTCGCGGATCCGTGTGAACTGGGATCGTTTTGACATTGGTGTAGTCTGTACACAAAACTTTTCAGTTTTTACATCGTTGTCGTGTGAATGTGCCCTGAATCAACTCGCAACCTATTTTACTTAAAGGAGAACCCCAGCACAAAATGAACCTATGGTCTAATAACGCATCTGTACCTAGTCAACCGTTCTCTGAGATTTATTTTCATGATAATCGAATGTAAAGTGTTTTATCTCTAAAAACTGTTTAGTGTATAGTACTAAGTAATGGGGGCATATAAATGCAAGTAATGGGGGCATATAATAAGTTAAAAAGAAATCACTAGTTAATATCACAAACAAGGCTCAAAATAGCCCCACACTAACACAGTAACATAATGAGGGTCCAGACATGCAAAACGAAGAATTAAGATATTTTATTGGACAGTCCACTTTGTGTATATGGGCAGGAGCCGTCTTTGGAAAACAAGTCGAACCACAAACTACGTTCATACAGTTCAGCTCCGTGGTTCGACTTATCCATCCGTGACGTTAAAATGATTTTAAAATTTAGGATCTGTGTTTAAAGTGTGTTAACTCTAAGCGGACCAGGAGAACCGAACTACAAGCGTGAACACACCTTATACAAGCTCATCAACCAAGTCTGATATAGTGAAAACGTTAAGGATGTTGCATAGAAACGTTATTCAAGGACCATGTCTATTTGTGGATCATGTCCTGCATGGCAAATGGTGCTCAAACACCAACCCCAATGGCAAACAAGTGGCTTCTTAACACACTCTTTGTCCTCAGAAGCAACACAAAGACACATTTATTCTTATTCGAGTCTATTTACATGATTGCTCAAAAGCTTCCTATAGGCCAAAACATGTCGTAACTCAATTGCTCCGAGTCGGTCTCCTTCAATTCTTTTAGTTCCTCAATCTGATTAGATTGGACCAGTCTTTTTAAAAGGCTGATCTCCAATCAGCTCTATTGGCAAGTTTAGTGTTATATCTTGTCTCCCAACCACTGGCACTGCAACTTCATTATCTCTGGGAATTATGGCAGGGCTTGTGGGAGAACGGGGAATCTCACAAAGTGCCTCTTAGCTCTATGAATAGCTCTGATCAGGAACATAATGCTACAGTAAGGACTGAAAGGACGTAAACGTCCTCCGACACTTCACAATAATCCTTCTCGGTGACTTTGATTTTGCTTCGGGCGAGTTCCTCGATCAATGCTTTTTTTTTAAAGTCCCCGTGAACCGGAAGTTGCAAACGACTTTTCTCCAGTGTTGTGACGTATTTCGGAGAGAAACGGAATACTAAATGAGGCAAAATAGTGGGCGTGGCTTTTTTTTCTAACTAGCACCTGATTGGATCTAGAACGCAAGTTTACACACGCTGTCAATCAATGCTCGCTCGGCGCTCGCAAACACACAGCAGCTGTCAGTTGGAGGGGTGTGGTTATGGATGTTAAGGAGACGCCCAAACCGTAAAGCCTACGTCATCGGGCAAGGTCCTCCAATGCAGAGGGGAGGGGCATTTTCAAACTTTGATTAAAGATTACGAAGCCAAAAAATTTTTTTGTGTGGATTGACTTGCATGTATGAATTGTTCACCACAAAACGATCAATTTAGGCAAACAAAGTAAGTATGGTCAATTCTGATTTCATAGGGACTTTAAAGCAAATATGAAATAATACTTCCAAAATGTAAAATATTATTTACTCAGAACCACATGCTTTTATTTCTCTGTGGAAACTTTTTATAAAATCATTTTTCTCAAATCTAAGGCCCTGTTTTTCAAACAGCATATTTGGATTATTTGGATTTGCATTGAAAAAAGGTGTGAAGCAGTAAAGTTAACTGATGCTAAAACCATTGGAAACCATTTGTTTATAATAAAATAAACAGTAGCTGAAATGTAATACTTATTTTATTTCAGCTAGTCGCCTTATCAGCATTTATCATTTTCATTATCATTTTCAAACGACCGATAGATCTGTGAAATCCCTAGAAATACAGGAAAAAAAAGAAGCCAAGATTTTCACGAAAGCCCAATCCGGAACCCTAAGCCTAAACCAAACACTACAATCTGATTGGCTGACAGGTATGTTGTTCCAGGAAAAACATATACGTGTCCTAAAAAAACAAAAGATCTTTTATTTTCAGCATGTAAAACAATATCTCATCTGCAAAACACATTAAAGAATCTACGCACTTTCAGTTTACCACATTTAATTTACGAGTGACAATGTGTTGCATAGACACACACACTGAATCACACGTGCAGTCCTGTCACGCAAGATGTGAGAAAATACATTCAGTCCTCTTTAAGTGTTTAAAATGAACAGTAATGCAAATAATAAAACATCATATGAGCCAAAGACGGCGCGTTTGATATGATATCCCATGATACCAGCGCCTAAAATAAACTGCAACAACAGAAAGGGTTCGTTTCCATTGCGAAAGACTCGAGAAATCCTGTTCGTCCAGTTAAACGACTAGATAAGTGTCGTATTTCATAAGGACAGACTGTTACAATGACCTGAATTCCTCTTGGTATAAATCCCCCCGGGATTATCATTAAACTATGGGTTTCACAGCACGTAAGTACTAGGCTAGTGGTGCTTGAAACCTCCTTATCATCAATCATCCAATCAACAATACTGTGGTTTTCTTTGCCTGCAGTGGCTCGAATAGCGGAAATCCAGACGTCTTGCCTCCATTTGAGGCGATGCTAGCGTTCTCGCTGCATGCCGTGAGTGAGAAGCCTTTGCAACCCTGTGTGAGAACAGCACTTTGGTGAGATGAGGTCATCCAGTTGTTGTCTCCTCCAGCCCTGTTGCTTAATCCTCTTGTACGCGTTTACGGGTTACAGTCAGTCTGTGAAATAATTTCCCCTGGAAAACACTGCCTGTTTCATAAAGTCATTTACGGTTGATTAAACAAGCACTTGAGGGGTTTACTGTGCTTTTAACCTTTAACACCGGGGCTTTTTACAGTGTGCTTCACCTTGGGTTAAAGTCCTGTTAAAGCTTGAGTAAAACAACGTTTCACACTTGTAATGTGCACCAGCCAAAGAAATGTTATTTAGTTGTTTAGGTTCACGGTTCACTTAAAGTCACCATGAAATTAAAATAGATAATTCTTATTTTTATGCAATAGTATTATTATTATTTTTAATTAATGTGCCTCATAATGTTTCATCAAAAATCATTTCCCCTCTCTCGAGCGACATCTTTTCTCTTGAGGGCGGGGCAACCTGTCACTCACATGATCAACCAATAGCAAACCACAATCATCCACATTAATTCCACATGGGCAAAATCAAGCCCCGCCCTACATTTATTCTTGTTCGAGAAGCCATTTCTTTCAAAGGCTGACTGAAGTGCCTTCAGCATTATTTAATGTGTTGGTGTACTGAAACAGGAAAATGGGGCGGGGCATATTGACAAGCTCCTCCCCTTTTTAAAGATAGCCAATAGCGTTTGGTTTATATCACAGATCCACCAGAGCCGTTAATTTCGGTAAAGCTTCAGTTTCCTCCTGATCTTTAAATCGTTTCTCCTGATCTCCTCCATATCGCTTTAAAATACAACATTCAGTGCAGAATATCAAACAGGTCCGATCTGTTTTCTGGTCTGAGCGACTCGATATGATTCGCTCTGTGTGTCTTGTCTCTGGAAACCAGACTTCATTCGCCTCAATGGAAAGAACCCTATCCCCTATATAGTGCACTATGTTCACCATGTAGAAAATAGTAAATGTGAACAAGTGACTGATTTCAGCCGCAGGTTCAGAGTCTATTATAATGTAGGGGGTGGGGCTTCAGATTCTAGAGTGCATTTGATTGGACAGAAAAGCTGATGAGAAGCTGAAGTGCAGAGTGATGTCATCAAAATCATTGATCCATATTGGTGGAAGTGAGAAACGTGAAACGTCTTCTAAATGTGAATTTTGTCATTGTTTTGGAGCACACAAGCATATTGATAACATCATGGGGACTGAAAGTCACAACATAAGAACACTATCAGAACTTTCGCTTCATGCCTACTTTAACAGTGCTTACCTCGTTAAATATTCACACGCCCTGTATCTGTTACAGACACTTTCACACACACTGTGTTTAGTTTCACCATCTGAGAGAAAAATAGTACCAATAACTCAGTTTACAACATGAAAGAAGATTTCATGTTAATAACATTTTAATAATCTGAAGAACCTTTTGCACTTTAAAGAAGCTTTTGTGCAATGGAAATAGTCCACGTGTGTCCTTAATAGATCCATTGATACCAACAACAAAAAGGGAACCTTTATCTTTAAGAGCGTGTGAAAAGGAAAAGCCCAAATTAGTTTACATCAAACTCAAACACTAAGTTTGGAAATATTTAGGTTTAACTACAAATTAAATGGAAAAGAACAGAAAACAAACAGCCGCTGAGATTAAACAGCGGATTCGTATTAAGGAAGAGAGGTGGAAAAAAGGTGAAAACACATTAAATAGAGTGGAATGGCGCGCGCCAAGAAGCTTCACCACTAGCGCTCGCGCGCGCTGCTGCAGTTGCCAGGGGATCTCGAAGGGGAGGGGTTATGATTGGCTGAAGTGGGTCTGTTGCCTTGGCAACGAGAAAGGGGTTTGGTAGCGTTGCTGTGCGGCGTGATCTGTGCGCAGCGCGGATGGAGGAAACAGTTTGAGGCTGAAACACTCTCCGACTACTGACGCGCTTCAGCGGAATACGGGTCCGCGCGCTTGCATGTGAGTAACCAAATCCAGTTCGGCGCTTTCTGTGGTATCGATGGAGTTTATATGTGTGTGACTAGCGCAGAAAGTTAACATTCTACAGACAAGTTCACGTGAAAAAGCATGGGCGGATATCAGGCTGAGCTTCGGAATCGGTTCCTGTATTGTTTCTCAAGTGCTCTTGTTTGTTGTCGTTCACATGTCGAATTTCACGGCATTCTTAAACGGAATCGTTAAAACGCGCGAGCATTCCTTCGCTTCTGCCATGTGCTCGAATCCAGCAAACAACTTCTTTTGTGGTCGAGGACACTTGCTCAAGTGTTCTCACGCACTTCTGAGTGGAATACCGATATGTTAAATCATTTTGAGCGTTAGTCTTTGTCTTTGCTTCTGAAATCGAATTCGCGCGCAACAACTAATCGATTTAAAATGTTTCAACGTTCCATTCGTTTTGTGACGAGATTCTATTGTCTTTTCATATTTGTATATGTGAGTAGGTGATTAATAACCTGAATATGAACTTTTTTAAAACATTTTTTTTTACTTAAAGACCATAATATGTGATATATTTGGGTCTAAAATGATTCTAATGCGCATCATAATGTTACAATTATATTTATTTGAATTAATAAGGGAAAGTGTATATGCTTTAGATGCTTGCCATTTAGTTTATTTTAACTAACGTTAGTTTAATCAACTTATTAAATAGTGCTTTGGTGAGACCATTTTTTAAACCCCATGTTGTTGTTTTTTTTTAGTTAAAAACATGCATAATACTTACGGAAAATCACGGTTCTTAATGTCAGCTATTAATGCTTGATATTTGCCATCATGTAAATATTTTTAATTGGAATAAAGTGTTTTAATTTAATGTGGTTTACATAAAGATGTGAACTTAGTAACACAACAGCAAGACTCTTAGGGTGCTTTATCAAGGATGGTTGGGTTCATTATTATTTAGCTATTTTTGAGATTATCACCATTGGGCCGTAACTGTGATCAAATAACAGTGTCTTGTTGATGAATTGTGCACATTTTCTATTGTCAAATATTGTTTTGTAAATTGGATGAGTAAATAAGTGTTTAGTTGAATCTGTAGCACTTCCTCGTTTCTAGATATTGCCACTGGCATTTATTATCAAAAATAATAAATAAATGCAGATGATCACTGCTGTTTAGTGTAAATGAAACTATAATGTGTTACAAACATTGTACTGAGTCACTGTCATGGGTTATGTGAGTCATAACACCTACACTCAGTGTCAGGGATGTTTTTGACAGGAAACATTTGAGTTAACTTAACTGGGTAAATAACGTAGGGCTAGTTCCTCTCAGGTCTTGGTAAACATCAAGCCATTCTTGCAACGCTTTGAAAAGAAGCCAGTCCGTTGCCTGCTGCGGCGTCCATATGAGCTCCATTCACTGGAAGCTTGACCTCATTGACATGATGCAATCTGTTCACTGGATAATCGCTTTCAGATCAAGTCTACTCATTGATTGAATATCCTTTGCTACTTTTCCCCAAGGCTCAAGTCACGACAACTTATTATGTCAATGATCACATCTCCAATTCATAGCCCGTTTTTCTCACATCATTCTAAAGTGATTTTGAATCCCTTAAATGCCGAAGCTTAGGTCTTGGCATGGCATTACTTCACGAGAAAGTTAACAGCTGTGGGAATTCTCATCTCAAGATGTTTTTATGACGCTGTGGTCACATGCATTGTGTAGAGGTTAATGTTTGACACCAGTAATTGCAAGAGATTGTCGGCTGGAAAAGTAAGAAACCCCAAAATATTGAGATTTACCCCCAATTAAATTCCTTTAAACTGGGGCTGTCAAACGATTAATTGTGATTGATCACATCCAAAATAAAAGTTTGTGTTTTGTTTACATAAATATATATGGGTGCACTGTGTATAATTATTTTGAATGTATATATGAAGAGTTCAGATGCAAAAGCCTCTAAATGCCATTTGAAATTTTCTTCTTTAATGATGATTTTTATCAAACTTGTATATTTAAGTTCAGTAATTTCACTTAAATGGCAATGATAATTACCTATTAATTGTTATTTAAGTGAAATTACTGAACTTAAATATACAAGTTTGATAAAAATCAACATTAAAGAAGAAAATTTCAAATGGCATTTAGAGGCTTTTGCATCTGAACTCTTCATATATAAATACACAGTGCACCCACATATATTATGTAAACACAAACTTTTACTTTGGATGCGATTAATCGCAATTAATCGTTTGACGGCCCTACTTTCAACTGAACAATTTTGTGTGTAGATGGGATTGGTTGTGTATTGGTTTCTCATTGAATGGTATTATTATAACGCTCAGCCCTAGTTAAGAAGTGGTACCTCATGGATGTCAAATAGATTAATTGAGTTAAATGTAATTGTGAGGTTAATAGGGTTGAGGGTTGGTCAGTTTTCCAATTTCAATAGACGTTGTTTAACCGCAAGACCCAAGATAAACAGCACACAAAGACGACAATATAAAAGATGTTGTTTAACTGCCAGCTGAACAGACTCCCAGTGGTTTTTAAATTTGCAGTGAGTCTTTGGTTTACTTTTGGAAGTTAAAAGGTTTTAGTCTCCTAAAATTTAAAGGGATACTCCACTTTTTTTGGAAATAGGCTAATTTTACCACTCCCCCAGAGTTAAACAGTTGAGTTTTACCGTCGTCAAATCCATTCAGCAGATTTTCTGATATTTAGACGAATATCAGAAACCGGACAGTTTCTGGTCTCATTGACTTCCATAGTAGGGAAAAAATATACTATGGAAATCAATGAGACCAGAAACTGTCTGGTTACTGATATTCTTCTAAATATCAAAAAATCAGCTGAATACATTCGAAAATGGTAAAACCCAACTGTTTAACTGTGGGGGAGTGGTAAAATGAGCCTATTTCCAAAAAAAAAAAAAAGTGGAATATCCCTTTAAGTTTCACAATATTTTTTTAATTGTGTAGTTCTTTAGGAAACGAGTGCTTTAAAGCACTGATCTGAAGAGCCTCTAATGAAACATCAAGAAGTTCTTTGCCCTCCAAAGAGCCGTGAAGCTCAAATCGCAGAACCGTACGAAAACGTATGGAGAAAGTGCAAAAACGTATTTATTTTGAGAGTGTTATGGTCAGATTTAGCCTTCAGGTCAACATGAAATCAAAATGGACACGTTTTTACCTTCTCAAAACACGTTTTTGGTTTTATTGAAAAAGATTCAAGTGCACATCATAACGCAAATTGTTACATTTCAATCATAAAATGTGTTAACTTAAAATATAACTATTTGCATCATAAAGACTCTGAAACGGCTTTCCTTTTCCGCTGACATCATCAAACACCATCCAATCAATTCTTGATGCATACATTTAATGCATGATTTTTTTCTTCATTCAATAACATGTGTCGCTCAAAACGTCATATTATGGAAGAACGTTTTGTTATAGTGTCATCTTCATGAAAGGTGAATGTATCAAATGATAGTGTTCATTTCATTCAATACATTCTTCGATAACAATATTGATTGTAAATACCTCTGCAGGAATTTAGAGATAAGATGACGGGTCGATCTATGAATTCTGGGATTTTTTTCAGTCCCGGTCTCGTTCTCGAGTGAATGTTGAATGAAACCCCTCACTGGTGTGTTTTAATGGGTCACTCAAGTTAGTTCTGCTTTCATTTCTTTGTCGCCTACATCACTGAGGCACAACACTTTTGAGATGCATTCAGGAATGCCTGTAGAGAACGGAAGTGTTCACTATGAGGATGTGAATTGGCTGAATGGGTATTTTTTCCGGATGGGTGTTGCAGACATTATGGGATGTCCTGTCTTAGAAGTGGAACTAAACACACAAGGGAAACTCTGGGTCTGTCATGACTCATGTTTCACCCAAAGCAAAATATGTCATGCATGTTGAGAACTGAAACAATGGCGAATATGCCAGATGATGATTGGAAACCATAATACGTGGTTGCATGTTAAGTCAGTGACGAAGACAAGCTTTTGTGTGGCTCACTTAGCTTTAGAGATGATAGACGTTTAATTCTTGATGTGCGTTTATTGAGCTTATTCTTTTTCCTAGTTTAAATTATCACTGTAAAAAATAAACCGTAATTTTTACGGTAAAAAAACTGGCTCGCCAGAACTTTACCGTCAAAAATACGGTAGCAGCGTTATTGGTTTTACAGACTTAACTTAAAATTTACAGTAATAAACCGTATTTCATTATCCGATGTTAATTTACCAACCTATTGAAGTATTGATATCTGTTTTGTACCATTGTAATACACTGACAACCAACAATTACGGCAGAGATGAATCACATGATCAATCAAAGCTCATCACAAGCAGCTCTGCCATAAGACGGTTAATACTTATATAAAATATAGTTTCAGCACACAAAAGTATAGTAAAAGTACATTAAACACCATCATGGTAACACGCATGCAATAAACATTAAATGTAACAAAACCCAAATGTACAACAACAAAAAAGATAATTATGAGGAACTATATCTCAACAAAAATTCATAAAATTTGAAGCGTCACTTCAATGGAATTGTGGGAATGTCAATTTATGTTTTTTCACTGTAAATTATACAATGAGTTGTTCTTTTTCCCTTTCAAAAACTGTAAATTTAACAGTATTTTATAGTAAAATTACATTAAATGTACCATGAGATCTATCACAGTTATTTACCGTATATAGTAAATGTAAAAAGTAACATTTTTATAGTAAAAATGATTATTTTTACAGTGATGTCGTTGACTCGGATTGGGAATCCCGTTCTCAAAGTGAACTGGAATTTTAAACTGAGCATTTCTAAGATTTACTTTATCAGAAGCTTTTAAAGAAATCCCAATCGGAGTCGTTAAGTAAATTGCGTGTGTAATTCTCATCACTAGTCACGCCTCATCCACCCAGTTTGTCGAATGCGTCACCGGCCGTGTGTGTTGATGGTATCTGGCCTTTGTTTGCAGGTGACTGTGTAACGCCTGCAGCTGCTCGTCACTTATCAGCTAGACGTCTCCTCCTCCTCATCCTCCGCCTCCCTATTATCTGTTTTCTTCTTTCCACCCGACCAGGAGGAGGGAAATACCCCAAGATCTCCAAAGGCCGCAGTTGTCTTGGTTACATGTGGCACTAATCCAATAGGTGGATGCTCCAAAACTGGGTTGCAAATGTAAAAATAGTGCTTTCCTCTTGAGCTGAAGTACTTCCAATCTTCCTCGAGCTCCATTAGAAAGGCAGGTTCTTACTTAGAAGTTACGAAATATTAATTATGATGTGTTTTTATTCAGAATGCATTGGATACTTACTTTGGGCAGGTCCATATTTCTTCCTCACTTCCCGACAAAGACAGGAATCTTTTTAACCGTGAATGAACAGCAAATGATGTGTTTCTGCTGACACTTCAAATATATTGTATATTTCATACGGCTGTCATTGAATTTCATGTGCGATTATTCATTTGGATTAATTGCATATCAATATTAGCTAAAAAAGTGCCGAAATCAAGATGATTTTGACATTTGAGTAAATCATTGAATTGACAAAAAGTCAAAATCCACAACAATCCATTTTACCGTTGAGTCATTCACACAATTTTTTTTTTTTTGCATTCTGGTGGAAATATTTGTTGCTTTTCTACATGCATAATTTTTTTTTTTTATTATTTCGCATATTTTTAAGTCACTAATCATGCATAATTTTTTTTTTATAATTATTTTGCATATTTTTAAGTCACTAATCACACTAAATTAATGTTACACTTACAGTCCTAGTGTTTTATCATTTATTAGTGAATGATGGGAAATGTAGTTTGGTCACACACTTGAAAAATGGATGGAATGAGAAGTATTTTCAGGCAATAAAATGTTTATACAGTAAATATTCACCTTAATTGACACACTCCTTACTCAGAAAGAATGAGTTTTTCCGCTGATAATTATGACATTGGGGCTCAGTGAGCTCATAAATACGATGACTTTAAGGCAGCGTTAGTGCATTTGATAGAGTAACTAGCAGGTTTAGGACGAGTCATCCATGGCTCATTAAATTCCTAAGGCTGTTTATCTGGGATGAGAGACGCTTTGGTAGTCAGTTGGTTGCAAACGGCGTTGTTTGCGGAGAATCCCACGTGGCGGGCCCTCGCCGTGCATCTCCCTCCCTCTTCGATCGCCGCGTCTGTCGTGTCTCTGCGCAGGGGATTTGATACATGCTGCCATTGGTGGCCGTTCTCCCATTGAAAGCGATGCTAATGTGACCGTTGGCCTGATTGCGAGGGAGAAAGTGAGGATCTGGACGTGCCTTGTGTGTCACTGGTAACAATGGCCCTTTGTGTAGGTCAATCCTTGCTGAATACATGGGGTTTGTTTAATTGAGATAGCAATAGGACAGGAACGTTAGTCTCGGACGAGACTAGATTACACACACCGGTGCAAAAACAAGAACTACCCGATTGGCAGATAACAGTTTTTGTATTCTTCTCTGTGCAACAGTTTAAGAATGAGTGCAAGAAATGGGATGGGATTCACAAGGATTCGTACTTTAAATTGCAATGTAAAAATGTCACAATCAACCATTAATTACATACGCTGATGCAAGTCTCAAAAGCCTTAAAGGAGTAGTTTGCTGATAATTTACTCACCCCCGTGTCATCCAAGATATCCATGTCTTTCTTTCTTCAGTCGAAAAGAAATTAAGGTTTTTGATGAAAACATTCCAGGATTTTTCTCCATATAATGGACTTCAATGGGGTCCAAACAGTTCAAGGTCCAAATGAGAGTTTCAGTGCAAACTGCAAACTGTTCAAAGGGCTTTAAACGATTCCAGACGATGAATAAGGGTCTTATCAAGCGAAACGGTCATTTAATCGCTCATTTAATAAATAAATACCAAAGTTTAAGTTTTATAAGCTCAAATGCTCGCCTTGCTCTGCACTGTGTGACTCTCCTGTTCAAAATGAACGAATCTTTTTCCGAGTCAATTCGTTCGTTTCGACTCGGAAAAAGATGAACGAGTCCGAACAGGAGAGTCATGAACGCTCATCACAGAACAGAGCAAGGCGAGCATTTGAGCTTATAAAACTTAAACTTTGTTATTTATTTTTTAAATGGCTGATGGTTTCGCTAAATAAGACCCTTATTCATCGTCTGGTGTCGTTTAAAGCCCTTTGAAGCTGCACTGAAACTGTCTTTTGGACCTTGAACCATTTGGTTCCCATTGAAGTCCATTATATGGAGAAAATCCTGAAATGTTTTAATCAAAATTGTTAATTTCTTTTCGACTGAAGAAAGAAAGACATGGGGGTGAGTAAATTATCAGCAAAAGTTTTTTTTAAAAGTGAACTACTCCTTTAACATACCCAATATTCATAATGATTCATCTGTTTGAATCAAGCTTCTCTAGTCATGCTGAATATTTGCACAATATAGATACTAGATAGATATTGTTTGTTGTTCTATTATTTTGCTATAAAATAATACATTTTAAGCGAAACTGGTTCTTGATTCCAAACCCTGTGTTTACTGGTATCAATATTGCAAGAATGAATTGCTGAGATATGAGGAAACTTAAATGCTGTTGTTAACCATTGTAAAAACAGTGAACAAACACTTTTGTAAGGATACCAAACTGGATCATTTAAGTGAGCACTGAGGTGACTTTAAGGTCATCTTTTCTGCTAGGGTCAAGAAGTGGCATGGCAAGTCTATTGTCTTTGGCATTTTAGGGCACGGTGTAAAGTTCACACTCTTCTAGCTGTCAAAGCAGAATTATTTTTGTGAAATGGTTCACAGTCACTTCCTCTTGTAGTTGCACTGAAGCTTGTCTTGTCAGTGCAGTCACATGTAGATTCATGTTTCCAAAACAAAGTCGACTGATGGATGGCAGGCACTCAAAATACAGGAAGTTACTTGAACCATGTTCATTTCACACAAAAAATCACTACAATTTCAGGACACCTTTTAATATCTAAGCTTCTTTGCTCTGTGTTTGAACTTAAGTGGGCTCGGTAGGTTTAGCCTACATACCCAGTGAGATCATTTAATATTTCCTCTTGATTCATATCTCTCTACTTAACACATTGAGACTGAGAAAAAATCTGATCTGAAGAAATGACTCATTTCCAGAGAGCCTTTGAACACTCATTGTAGGACTCATTTCAGTATTGACAGCATTAACATTTACCATCTGCTTTTATTCAAAGTGATTTACATGGCATTTAATATATGCAGTTTATGATTTCATGGAAATTCCCTGTTGAAATAGGTAATGCTTCAAATCAAATGTTCATTGTTGAGATTACATGTGTTTGTATGTTCAACAAAATACTGATAAAAAGCAATGTTTGTTGCTAACTAGCTCAAAGTATGTATGTAAGTATCGTGTACGTACTGTCTTTGACTTTGACTTTTAAAACCCTTAGTGTTGAGTTTTGGGGATCTTGCACATCGTGAACCCTACTCGGAAATTAGTTAAATGTATTTAATTTTTCCTTTGCAAGTTTTTGCACAGATTTTTTAAAAGTAAACTTCAAAAATAAGTAGGGATGCACCGATATGACAATTTTGGCCCATACCGATAACCGATAATTCTTTGTATTTGAAAGCCGATAACCGATATTTTGGCCGATAAATCTAAATCCAAATTTTTAGACAATTTTCGATTTTCCTCATTGAAAGCCAAGATACAAACACAATTATGATGTTCTTATTTTAATGTTGTGTAGCTGATATGACACACATTTTGCACTTTAACTGGATTTTCCTTTTTTAAAGTGATTTCAATCGTATTTCAAGCAATTTAAAAGCATCATGTTGAACAGTGCACATCTAAAGTGCCTCATAAATACATTATTTATCGGCTTTTAGATATCGGTTAAATGTTCTTATTGGGCCAATAATGATAAAATTAAAAATGATCATATATCGGCAGATACCGATAATGTGGCCGATATATCGTGCATCCCTAAAAATAAGTAACTTTAACTTGGCCAGTTTGAGTAATTTCTACTTAGTTGATGTTTACTTTGCAATTCCTTTTTAAAGTACAGTATATTTTACTCAAACGATATACTGTAACACTAGCCACGTTTTCCATTATCCTTCACATTGCGCAAATTGAAATTGTGAATTGAAAATACGCACAATGGAAACGCGCCAATTTCCCGATTATCGCAAAAAAGGTTGCATGAGGTGGTTTTTCAGGCAATTCGAAAAAGGAATATTTCACAAAACTGCAATGGAAACCGTTTTTGCACGTTTACATTCACCTGACGTAGAAGCCGCGGTGTGTTTGGACAGAATACGAGACTAAATTCTTTATTAAATTCATAAAAGACAAAAAAAAAAAATACAGGAATACTGTATTCCTCTAAACCTCAAAGAAATGCCACAGAAATGAGGGAGAAACACATTTTATTCACTGAATAAAACCATGGTTTTAAAGTGTATGCTCTATTAAGAACATCTAAGTAAATAATACAGATAATGTAGACAACAAATATATAGATAATAGAAGAAATGTGGTAAACAACAGCAAGTTACTAAACCCAAAAACAAAAGGAATGATAAAACCATGTAAATACAGCTAGAAAACAGTGAAAATGCAACCTTATTAATTATTCATGCCCCAATGCATGATGGGAGCACCAGTGGACCAGGTTTTACTTAATTTTATAATGTTGCTATTTACGTTTTAATTTCTACAAGCTAAATTGAGAACTAATGGAGAATTCAATAAATAGTTGCATTAGGTATTTTGTTGCGTTTTCTTCGCCACAGAATCTTTTTCATCAGTTTTGCTGAAATGCCTGAAATAAGGTCTGTGGTTAACACAAGCTTAATATATTTCCATAATCAGGGTGCTTAAAATGCTTTAAGTACTTGAATTTGACTTTTTGAAATTTAAGCCCTTGAAAACAGCCATATATATGAAATGGTCATTGAAAAGCACTTGAATTATTGAAAGACAATAAATGTAAAGTTAGTGTTTAATTTGAATAAATTTGATTTTAAACAATCTTTTCACACACAATTTCTGCTGCAGCTCGTCTGATGTAGATACAGAGCCGTTTCGCATGGCTTTGAGTGTGGTGTTGCTCATAATTATCCATGTATATGATAATTTTTCAGGTCAATCATATAGTCATGGGGGAATCAGTTTGAATATGGAAATATCCTGTCAATGACTACAGTTACCGCAACTGAAATAAATAACTTTATTTGTACTATTTTGTGTTATTGGTTTATTTTTCATCTATTTACCTTTTTTAGAATTTAAAAAGATAATAAAGATATTTATAAGTAAGTTCTTGAAAACATTAAAGTAGTGAATTTCATTTCACAGCGTCTGTGCGAAACCTGTGTAATATAAAGTGCGTCAGTAATACCCTCATGCTTTTATTTTGTACAGTTTTACACGTCTTGAAAAATGCATTTGCTACAAAGTTACATTAACCCTGCAGAACTCTATTAAATAAGGTGACAGATTTATAAGGGATCCCAGAAATTACCAAACAGATGTCTTTTACATGTATGACCTTTCTCTGATAAAAGAACATCTTAATCAGCACAGTTGGTGTTGGATAAAAAAAAGATAATTAATTAATTGATTTCCTTCTTTTTATTCCCAGATCTTAAACGCGATCAGGCAGTTTTCCCAACACATCTTTGCTCTTCGTCAAGCCAGAAATCAGCGGCTGATGGCGTGCTGCTATAATGAGACATATTAGGGATAATATATCGCCTGACCTCAAACAACCGCTTGTTTCACGTCTAAGTTAAATGAGTGTCAAACTATTTTCCAAGCACGGCTGTATTTTTAGTCTCTTTTCTCTCTCTGAACTTATTAGCCTACTTCTGTGAAAGACTCCAGCGGTGCGGCGTGGGAACGCTTGTCATAATACCTGGAGTATTGGAACATGTTCTTAGCCAAACGTCTTTGTGAAAGTCACCAGTGGTGTTTGCACAGGGCTTTAAGACACACCTGTGTGTATTTGACATAGAGGCGGGACGGTGCGGTGAATGAGCCGGGAGGTTCGTGGCATGATTGAGAAACAGTTTTAACACGTCGAAGCAGCTGATAAAGGGTGTGGTGACACCCTGTAGGGCACAACGGCACAACTCTTATCTTTTAAAGGCACACTATGCAAGAATTGTACCTTAATATAACAGCTTCAAAGTCATGTGGGTGGTAAACAAACTCATAGTAGGGAGAATCTTCTTGGGAGTAAAGCTCAGGGGGGACGTTGCTGGAAAAACCAGCAATGCAAGTTTGAAAGGACAAATCTCGCGAGAATCACGACGCGCTTTATGGCAACGACGTCGCGCACATCAACTACAACATGAATCAATCAATCAATCAATTTTTATTTATATAGCGCTTTACAATAAGTTGATCAAAGCGCTGGACAGGAAAAAAAAAAAAAAAAACGGACAGAAACAACAATACAATACAAAAAAACCCAAAAAACCAAACACTTCTATAAAATCATTTTGCTAATCAGCTGTCAAGCACGAAGACACTCATTTCGCGCATTTCTGACGGGATACTCGTCGATGGAAAAAGCAAAGAAAACGCGGTCAGAAGAGACTAGGAAAAGGAAAAGAGAACGAGCCTCTATGCTCAACCTAGTGTTGTCACGGTACCAAAATTTCAGTATTCGGTACCGATACCAGTAAAAATTCACGGTTCTCGGTACCAATTTCGGTACCAAAGCTTAGTTTAAATTTACATATATTTAAGTGTTTATCACGGTTACAAGTATGGAAACTGTACATTTGTATTATAAACACTTTAGAAAAAAATTAGATAAAATGACCTAAAATAAACAATAGTATACACTAACACATTTTTAAAGTTGTTTGTAAAGTTCTAATCCGTTAACATTTATTTAATGCACAATGAATGAAGTGAACAAACATGAACAATCAAGTGTTTCTATTAAATAACATTTACAAACATTAATCAATGTTGTAAAAATATATTGTTCACTCAATGTGTTGATGTGAAGTAGCTAATGATAAATGGTATCTTATTGTAGCATTACCAAACTATAGGCTACAGGAGAAAAAACATGTTTTATTTGATTTGACTGTACTTTTATTTAATCTAAAACTGCATTCATATTTAATTTTAAAAAGGCTTTTTAAACCAGCTGAGTTATAAAGGCAAGAATACGCCTAGAACTGGCACTGACATTAAATGACATAAATAGGGATGCGTCGATACTAATACCATAGTACTCTGGTGTCGGTTGGATACTACTGTGCTCATGTACTCGTAAAACTACCCCGAAAGCACTTTAGAGGCCGTTCACATATCGCACGTGTTTTTTTTAAATTATATTTTTGCGCGTGCTTATCCTCTCCAAAGCGCTTGCTCTCACGCGGCGTCTGTTGTTGCTATGCAACGCCAACGAGTTTTTATTATGAGCGCGCTTGCCTCGCGCCTATATTTGAAATTGCGAATTTGCATGTATTCGGCCTCTTATTGCAACGTGACATTAGCCTAATCCAAAATATTTCCATATGTGGCTCTTTCCTCCTTTCGTGTCAACAAGTGGATTCAGAGAGAGAGAGCATATCAGCGTTATGAAGAGGACGCAACTGTGCACCTTTCAGACAGCGCGTCTAGAACTGGATTAACCTGGTATTCGGTACCTAGAAAAGCTGGTACCGTAACATTTTTTTTTTTTTACACTAGCTCAACCTATAAATAAATGCATCGATCCGCAAGTTTTGTTCGAGTTCTTTAATGATCTAGTGGGAGATCTTTTGCCAAGCGTGTTCTAAGTTTTTTTTTCTCTCATCATGTTCATCAGTGGTTACCGTTTATAATATATCGTCACAAAATAAAATTGAAATCACAAAATAAAATGCACAAAAACGTGTCCCTGCTTGATATCAAGCAGGGACACGTTTTTGTGCATTTTATTTTGTGATTTAAATTTTATTTTGTGACTCTAGGGGTCGCTGTTTGACAAAAACGGAATTCCTGCATAGTGTGCCTTTAAAATGCTGCTTTCTATAAGTTGCTGTGTTTATGCTTTTGCTCTTTCTTTGCCCATGCAGTTTATTACAGGGCTAAGAACTTGGGCTGTCATTTTATGCTCGAAAAGCGATTGCACAATAGATCGGACCATCCAACATAAGTTCGAAAACGAAAATTGGGATCGATTTTAACGGCGATTAATTTTAACGATTTTTTTTTTTTTTTTACAAAAAATGTGTTTTAGATGGGGAGATCAATATAGTACACAGAACATGTAGGATGTTGTAAAATAACAATGTCTTTTCTGTTAACCAAATGCTTTTTAATATTCGCTAATACTTATGTGCAACTGAACAAGCTAGGGATGGGCAACGATTAATCGCATCCAAAATAAGTTTGTGTTTACATAATATATGTGTGTGTAGTGTGTATAATTAATTTGTATATATAAATACCCACACATGCATGTATATATTTAAGAAAAATGTGTTATTAATATATCAAATATTTATATTTATAATATAATATTCATTGTGAATAAATATATACATAAAATATATATACATGCACATATTTCTTAAATATATACATGCATGTGTGGGTATACAAATTAATTATGCACACTACACAAACCTATATTATGTAAACACAAACTTTTATTTTGGATGCGATTAATCGCCATTAATCGTTGCCCATCCCTAGAACAAGCGTGCCGTTATTTGTTGCGTAGTGACTCAAGTAAGCCAGAAATTTGCGTATTTGCACTAAATCCGCGCAATTTTGGCTTACATGAACTTCCCCAGCAAAGTGAGTAAATACAGCAACACCAGATACACAAATACACCAGAAAAATACAAATACACCAGATTGGCTCGTGATTTGACGTGTTGGAGGGTGTTAATTTCAATGTTGCACTCCTGTTTGTCATTGTGCAGGAAACGTCACGCCATTAAATCATCAGAAATATTGCTAACTTGTGCGCGTCTCAAACGCTCTCTACGTCCGTCCTAATGCCTGTTAGTTGTGCGTGGATTTGCCTATATTTGGTGTTTAAAAAAGGAAAAGTCTAGACATTTTTACACTCGATTCAATGAACACTTGTCTCCAATCAAACAGGATTTTTTCACTAAAGTGACAGCACTAACTCAGAACTGAAGAGCAGCCAAACCTTGTAATGCTCGCCTCAGCTTTTCCAGGACGTATGGATCTCTGTCCATTAGAATCTCAATCCTACTCGATGAAACATCACCCCACCTGACGCCGAGGGCTAAAACGGTCCTTTTCTGATGGCTTTTTAGGTCATCGGCTTCATTTTTCACATTCTTCACAGCCGTCACAGGTTGGTGACCTTGGCAAAAGCCAGCTGGATTCATGTGTCATCGACTGAAGACCAGAAATGGTCTTTGGTGGTACTAGTGTACAAAACTGCCAACCTTTTTGATTACTCAATTGCAAGTTATCAATAATTAACAATTACGTAATGCAGTTTACGCAGGATATATGAGCTTTTCTGAGGGTAGAAAGGACTTTAAAGGCTGGACTTCCATGAATTATGGAGCAGGCTATCAGTTTTCCTCCTGTGCAAAATCTCTTCTCATGCTCCCAGATTTGTTGGGAAAAGCTGACTTGGTTTGCCTTTAAATATTGCAAGAGATCATTAAGATGAAAGGAAATATGTCTTAAGTAGGAAACATTTTCATTAGAAGCACACTCTGTGGGTTCTCACCGAAAGGATTGTTAGGAACACCTGTTCAGTTTCTCATTAATGCAATTATCTAATCAACCAATCACATGGCAGTTGCTTCAAGACAATCTCCTGAACTCCAAACTGAATGTCAGAATGGGAAAGAAAGGTGATTTGGTTGTTGGTGTCTGAATATTTCCCAATCTGCTCACTTACTGGGATTTCTGTTGAGACATTCAGATGTCAGAGTCAGACTTTGGCGTAAACAGAATGAGAACATGGATCCATCATGCCTTGTTACCACTGTGCAGGCTAGTGGTGTTGGTGTAATGGTGTGGTGGGTGTTTTCTTGGCACACTTTAGTGCCAATTGGGCATCATTTAAATGCCACGGCCTACCTGAGCATTGTTTCTGACCATGTCCATTGTCCATGCCTTTATGTGTGGTTAACGTTCTTATGTTCTAGTTAAATAGTTCAAGTGTTCATTGAATCGATTGTAAAATCGATTTTGCATCAAAAGACGTTTCCATTTTCCACGACAAATATAGGCAAAAAGAAGGCCCGTTAAAATCGATTCCCTATTTTCGTTTTCGAAAATGCAATCGATTTTTAGAACGTAAAGTGACAGCCCTAGTTTCAAAGAGGTAGTTCACCCAAAAATGAACTTTTTGTCATCATTTACTTATGTCCTCATATTGTTCCAAATGCTTTTTTTCTCTATATTGAAAGAGGGTGACCAATAGTCCTGTTTTCCCAGGACATGTCCTGTTTTCACGTCCTGGATGTTTTTTATAAAGTGATGAAAATGTCCTGGTTTTCAAAAAACTGCTGGGAGAGATCAGCTCTACAGCAAAATATAGATGGACATAAAGGAGGATGAGGAAGAAAAACAGGATAAAGAGGAAGAACAATAAAGATATAAATATATTTCGTTAGTTTGTGTTTGTAAGTTTGTGAGAGCTATTTTTGTTCAATTTTATATATTTAGTTTTCTAATACAGAAGAGACATTATTTCTATCATTATTTCATTAATTATTTTTGAAACAATAAAACATGTTGAGTAACCTCTGAGAAGCCTTGTCTTGTAATATAACAATTTTCTATCCATACTGAGGAGGCATAGCCTTCTTTAAAGGGATACTCCACTTTTTTTGGAAATATGAAGAGTTCAGATGCAAAAGCCTCTAAATGCCATTTGAAATTTTCTTCTAAAATGATCATTTTTATCAAGATTGTATATTTAAGTTCAGTAATTTCACTTAAATGGCAATTAATAGGTAATCTTCATTGCCATTTAAGTGAAATTACTGAACTTAAATATACAAGCTTGAAAAAAATGACCATTCTAGAAGAAAATTTCAAATGGCATTTAGAGGCTTTTGCATCTGAACTCTTCATAGGCTCATTTTACCACTCTCTCAGAGTTAAACAGCTGAGTTTTACCGTTTTTGAATCAATTCAGTCGATTTTCTGATATTTAGAAGAATATCAGTAAGACAGTTTCTGGTCTCATTGACTTCCATTTGTATATTTTTTTTCCTACTATGGAAGTCAATGAGACCAGAAACTGTCTGGTTACTGATATTCTTCTAAATATCAAAAAAATCAGCTGAATACATTTGAAAACGGTAAAACTCAACTGTTTAACTCTGGGGGAGTGGTAAAATGAGCCAATTTCCAAAAAAAGTGGAGTACCTTTAAATGTATTGAAATTAATAAGGTATCTTTGAGTAAACTTTGAGTATCATTTGAGTTTCTGTTCGCTGGACCGAGTGTCCTGGTTTTTGGTAATCAAAATATGGTCGCCCTACATTGAAAGGTAATAAGGTCCAATATTGGTGCAAAAAATATTTCTTTTTGGTCTGCAGAAGTAAGTAAGTCATACATGTTGGGAACATATGGAGCCAATAAGTGCATGTAATGATAGAGAAAATTATGGGGAAAATTGTCAATGTTTTCGTTTTTGCTCAAACTTTTGAGAAGGAATGCTAAAGCATTGACATCTATTTTGTCCTCTCTTCTCATTTCCGTCACCAGAACTTTTGTGTTTCCTGTAGAAAATTTGTGTTCACTTGTAAAAGTTTCTTGGAGGAAGTTATTGGAAAAGAATTAGGGTTGGGTATCGTTTGAATTTGAACGATTCTGATTCCGATTCCGATTTCTTGTTTCGATTCCGGTTCCTAACGATTCTCGATTCCGATTCTTTTAAGAGGCAGGGTCAAAAAAGTTTAGCTAACCTTGCTAACCAACGGCCTTTCTGAAGGAAATACTCCATTTGTCACAAATTTAGCATTTTGCCGAGATTTCGTTATTTTTAGAAAAGTGAAGCCACACTTTGGACCGCCGACATAAGCTACTCATGTTCGACTCGCGCGGTTATGCCAACACTTCCGGTAGACGCTTCTTCGTTGGTGTTGTTCAGCGGTTTCTTCTTCCGCTCGGCGGACTGTGAATATCGAAACTAGGAATCGAAATTTTAACTTTTGAACGATTCCGGGAAAAACGAAAAGTTAGTCCCGGTTCCAATCGATACTCGATTCTCGATACCCAACCCTAAAAAGAATTGACTTGTGATTTTACCAAGCATCTCATTTCCCCCCCATCACCAGAACTTTTGCATTGCCCTGAGAAACTCTCGTTCTCTTGGGGAACTCCAAAAGTTTTGCAAGCAAATTCACACCTTCTGAGGGAATGAAAAGATTTGCAAGCAAACTCCAAACTTTCTTCCTCTTTTCCATCACCAAAACTTTTGCATTCCCCTGAGAAACTGTTCTCTCACAAAAAAAAAACACATATTTTACCCATCACCAGGTCCCTTCAGGGGGAACGACATGAAACGATGACAGAATTTTCCTTTTTAACGGAACCGTCCCTTAAAAAACGATTGCATGCAAACATTTAGTTTGAATCCGTTTCTTTATAATGGAAATGGGTTCTTTTTAGATTTTCAAAATGTTCTTTTAAGAACTGTTGACTGAAAGGTTCTTTGAGGAACCAAAAATGGTTCTTCCATGACATCCCTTTTTTTTTGTAAAGATTTTGCTGAACATGATCAATGCAGGAAACAAGCTGGCGCTTTAAGGCTGGGAGAGAGTGAAAGCGAGCCGTGTCTGGCACCTGCCTCCCTCTCTCTGAATGAAAGGCTTGGCATTGAATGGGAGTTTTAACTTGCAGATAAGCCGGTGGCATCTCTGTGATCAGGCCCTGGTGTCGTCTTCCCCACTACAACCATCCCTCATTAGCGTTCGCTCTCACTCCCTCACAAGTGTGCCATTACCGACCGGCGCTTTGATGCCGTTTGATAAGAGCACGGATAATTATGATAATCACAACGGCAATGATAATCGACTATGAGCTAATGACATAAAAACCTCTTCCCCGGTTGCACGACGGCGGTGCTCAAATGTAGTGGCCGTCTCAATTGTCGAGTAAGTGTGTTGTGCTTTTATGGGCCACCGGCTCCCATGCTACTTCCCAGCAGCACCTGGGAGTATTAGGGCTGTGCTGTGCGGTTCAGGTCAGAGTTTGTGTTGCTAATAGGGGTTAATGAACTATCCAGAGGCTATAGAGTGGAGCGCAATTGAAGTTAATGGGTTAACAGGAGCAGCTTTGTGTGAATGGTAATGACGCTGGCCGAGTTAAGGGTGCTTGGACAATTACAACACAGTAAAGGCAGAGAGACGCATCAACATGTCTAGTAAACCAAACCGTTATGCACGCTTGACTGTCCAAAAGGTGAGCGTGCTACACACACTTGACTCTGAGCTGCATTTATTGAAAGTTATTTTTTTGGTCATTTTTTTTTTAAATATATTTTTTTATAATTTGTAATGATATGATTTAATAATTATATTTTTTGTTTTATTATTTATTCATTGTTTTATAGTATTTGTTTCTTTTTTAATTATTTTTGTTTAATGTTTAATTTAATTTTGTATTTTTGTTGTTTATATGTTCTTGTTTTTAATTTTAAATAATGTTATCACTGTGAAGCTGCTTTGATACAATCTGTATTGTGAAAAGCGCTATATAAATAAATGTAACTTGACTTGACTTGTTTTTAATTTTAAATTGAAAACAATTTTTTTTTTTAGTTTTATTATTTATTTTGAGAATCGGGATGTGCATCTCAAAACATAGTTTTTTTTGTAAGCATGTGCACTACGAAGTGAAATTTATTTTTTGTTAATTATTTAAAATATTTTTGTAATGATATAATTTAATAATTATATTTTTGGCTTTAGTATTTATTTTATAGTATTTGTTTCTTTTTTAATTATTTAGTTTTATTTTTGTTTAATAATTAATTTATTTTTATTTATTTTTGTTTTTATTTTAGCATTTAATTTTTTTTTGTTTTATTTTATTTATTTTAAGCTTTATTTTTCATCGGGATGTGCCCGATGATCTCAAAACATACTTTTTAATTTATTTTTTTTGCAAGCATGTGCACTACGCCGTGTGCCATTGCTCTGACTCTCTCAAACCTTCGATCCTTTCTCTGTTTGAGTTTCGAGCTTTGGGGAGAAGCTTTGCTTTAACGCATTCGGGCAGTTCTGTTGCTGCCTGACATGTCTGATAACTCCACTTTCCTGAGAGTTATGATTCATCATGCACTGCTTATGACTTATTTATTAATTTTACTGTTTCCATGGCGCTCCTCTCAACCTTTCATTTGCTCACTCATTCTCCACTCGCTCTTTTCCAGTTGCCTCTTCATATCTCTCTTTCGATCCAGGGTTGAAATGTCCCTTCAGCCCGTCTGAGTCTGTTCGTTCCTGGACCTGAAGTTATCCGACTTTAATTATAATTTTTTTTATTTCTTTTCAAAGACAGTTTTCCCACTAAACTTATTTTACTCACATATACTAGTGTACTACTTACTGGAAATGCACAGTAAACAAATAAAACTAAAAAAATTAGAATATCGTGCAAAAGTTCATTTATTTCAGTAATTCAACTTAAGAGGTGAAAATAATATATTATAGACTCATTACATGCAAAGAGAGATATTTCAAGCCTTTATTTGTTATAATTTTCATCATTATGGATTACAGCTTGTGAAAACATTTTCACTATATTCTAATTTTAATTTCGGGACTTTTGTATATTGCACATTTCATGCATACAGAAAGAAAATGTATTGTGCATATGCATAGATGCTGCAAAACAGCACTAGTATTTTGATCATACACCATTGCAAATGAAATGAGTGAAACGCAGTGTGATCGGAAAGTCTCTTCTAGGCTAAGCATCGGAAACTAACTCTAACAGTGTTGTGTGTTTCACTTCTGAAGTTGTTGTTTTATGCATGACCCGTACCAGACTGGTCCTGTCTGACCTAGTTCGGCATAAAAACACTGGTAAACCCTTCCCAGAGAGATCTACACCCCCCCACACACACCCCAGACCGTCTGGTGTCAGTGTACAAGTGGCGTGTGTATGAGAGTGATGCCATTTGATGGACTTTCCCTGCTCTTATTCAATCCGCTGTCTAATCCGCCCTCCTAATTGAACTGACGGAGCGGTTGTCATGGTGACATCGGGGCAGGATTGAGCATGGTGTGACTAGGCGGCAGGGATTTGCCAATTCGCTTGACGCCATTGACCCGCTTTCTGCCGTAATGCCACGGCTGGGGCTCATCTGTCCCTTTTACATTAATATATTTGTGTTGTGCAACTTAATGCTGTGGCAACTGTTGGAGAACGATTACGCACGACACTCTGGAACAATAGCTGGAAGCGTGGATCCATATGATGATGATGGCTTTAGAGCATCCACACTTTAAATAATGCTGGGTTGTGTCAATCCGTTGGGTTAAAAATGCAATTAAAAGGTTGCAAGTTGGGTTAAAATTTAAATTACATTTTTAACCCAACATTTGGGCTTGTCCATATTTGACCCAAATTTGGGTTCAAACAACCCAGCATTGTTTAGAGTGCAGTGCACACAAATGTGATCCACATCAGATGAATTTTGTTATTTAGTTATTTTAGGTTTTGGTGCACAATTATGACTGATACTCTGAAACAATAGCATGAAATGTATTTATTGTTTTTAATATTTATTTGTATATTTTGTCACTTTATTTTACTGATATTTAAGATTTTAGTTATTTTAGTTTATTTTATTATTTTGTTTTTTAAAGTTTTAAATTTTGTATTTTTATTAGGGCTGTCAAACGATTAATTGCATCCCAAAATAAAATTTTGTGTTGCATCATATATATGTGGGTGCACTGTGTATGATTATTTTATATATATATATATATATATATACAGTATATATATATATATATAAATACACTCATGCTTGTATATATTTAATACATATTTTCATGTATATATATATATATATATATATATATATATATATATATGAAGAGTTCAGATGCAAAGTGCCATTTGAAATTTTCTTCTAAAATGATCATTTTTATCAAGCTTGTATATTTAAGTTCAATAATTTCACTTAAATGGCAATGAAGATTACCTATTAATTGTCTTTTAAGTGAAATTACTGAACTTAAATATACAAGCTTGATAAAAATGGTCATTTTAGAAGAAAATTTCAAATGGCATTTAGAGGCTTTTGCATCTGAACTCTTCATATTTCCAAAAAAAGTGGAGTATCCCTTTAAAGAAGGCTATGCCTCCTCAGTATGGATAGAAAATTGTTATATTACAAGACAAGGCTTCTCAGAGGTTACTCAACATGTTTTATTGTTTCAAAAATAATTAATGAAATAATGATAGAAATAATGTCTCTTCTGTATTAGAAAACTAAATATATAAAATTGAACAAAAATAGCTCTCACAAACTTACAAACACAAACTAACGAAATATATTTATATCTTTATTGTTCTTCCTCTTTATCCTGTTTTTCTTCCTCATCCTCCTTTATGTCCATCTATATTTTGCTGTAGAGCTGATCTCTCCCAGCAGTTTTTTGAAAACCAGGACATTTTCATCACTTTATAAAAAACATCCAGGACGTGAAAACAGGACATGTCCTGGGAAAACAGGACTATTGGTCACCCTCTTTCAATATAGAGAAAAAAAGCATTTGGAACAATATGAGGACATAAGTAAATGATGACAAAAAGTTCATTTTTGGGTGAACTACCTCTTTGAAACTAGGGCTGTCACTTTACGTTCTAAAAATCGATTGCATTTTCGAAAACGAAAATAGGGAATCGATTTTAACGGGCCTTCTTTTTGCCTATATTTGTCGTGGAAAATGGAAACGTCTTTTGATGCAAAATCGATTTTACAATCGATTCAATGAACACTTGAACTATTTAACTAGAACATAAGAACGTTAACCACACATAAAGGCATGGACAATGGACATGGTCAGAAACAATGCTCAGGTAGGCCGTGGCATTTAAATGATGCCCAATTGGCACTAAAGTGTGCCAAGAAAACACCCACCACACCATTACACCAACACCACTAGCCTGCACAGTGGTAACAAGGCATGATGGATCCATGTTCTCATTCTGTTTACGCCAAAGTCTGACTCTGACATCTGAATGTCTCAACAGAAATCCCAGTAAGTGAGCAGATTGGGAAATATTCAGACACCAACAACCAAATCACCTTTCTTTCCCATTCTGACATTCAGTTTGGAGTTCAGGAGATTGTCTTGAAGCAACTGCCATGTGATTGGTTGATTAGATAATTGCATTAATGAGAAACTGAACAGGTGTTCCTAACAATCCTTTCGGTGAGAACCCACAGAGTGTGCTTCTAATGAAAATGTTTCCTACTTAAGACATATTTCCTTTCATCTTAATGATCTCTTGCAATATTTAAAGGCAAACCAAGTCAGCTTTTCCCAACAAATCTGGGAGCATGAGAAGAGATTTTGCACAGGAGGAAAACTGATAGCCTGCTCCATAATTCATGGAAGTCCAGCCTTTAAAGTCCTTTCTACCCTCAGAAAAGCTCATATATCCTGCGTAAACTGCATTACGTAATTGTTAATTATTGATAACTTGCAATTGAGTAATCAAAAAGGTTGGCAGTTTTGTACACTAGTACCACCAAAGACCATTTCTGGTCTTCAGTCGATGACACATGAATCCAGCTGGCTTTTGCCAAGGTCACCAACCTGTGACGGCTGTGAAGAATGTGAAAAATGAAGCCGATGACCTAAAAAGCCATCAGAAAAGGACCGTTTTAGCCCTCGGCGTCAGGTGGGGTGATGTTTCATCGAGTAGGATTGAGATTCTAATGGACAGAGATCCATACGTCCTGGAAAAGCTGAGGCGAGCATTACAAGGTTTGGCTGCTCTTCAGTTCTGAGTTAGTGCTGTCACTTTAGTGAAAAAATCCTGTTTGATTGGAGACAAGTGTTCATTGAATCGAGTGTAAAAATGTCTAGACTTTTCCTTTTTTAAACACCAAATATAGGCAAATCCACGCACAACTAACAGGCATTAGGACGGACGTAGAGAGCGTTTGAGACGCGCACAAGTTAGCAATATTTCTGATGATTTAATGGCGTGACGTTTCCTGCACAATGACAAACAGGAGTGCAACATTGAAATTAACACCCTCCAACACGTCAAATCACGAGCCAATCTGGTGTATTTGTATTTTTCTGGTGTATTTGTGTATCTGGTGTTGCTGTATTTACTCACTTTGCTGGGGAAGTTCATGTAAGCCAAAATTGCGCGGATTTAGTGCAAATACGCAAATTTCTGGCTTACTTGAGTCACTACGCAACAAATAACGGCACGCTTGTTCTAGGGATGGGCAACGATTAATGGCGATTAATCGCATCCAAAATAAAAGTTTGTGTTTACATAATATAGGTTTGTGTAGTGTGCATAATTAATTTGTATACCCACACATGCATGTATATATTTAAGAAATATGTGCATGTATATATATTTTATGTATATATTTATTCACAATGAATATTATATTATAAATATAAATATTTGATATATTAATAACACATTTTTCTTAAATATATACATGCATGTGTGGGTATTTATATATACAAATTAATTATACACACTACACACACATATATTATGTAAACACAAACTTTTATTTTGGATGCGATTAATCGTTGCCCATCCCTAGCTTGTTCAGTTGCACATAAGTATTAGCGAATATTAAAAAGCATTTGGTTAACAGAAAAGACATTGTTATTTTACAACATCCACATGTTCTGTGTACTATATTGATCTCCCCATCTAAAACACATTTTTTGTAAAAAAAAAAAAAAAAAAATCGTTAAAATTAATCGCCGTTAAAATCGATCCCAATTTTCGTTTTCGAACTTATGTTGGATGGTCCGATCTATTGTGCAATCGCTTTTCGAGCATAAAATGACAGCCCAAGTTCTTAGCCCTGTAATAAACTGCATGGGCAAAGAAAGAGCAAAAGCATAAACACAGCAACTTATAGAAAGCAGCATTTTAAAGGCACACTATGCAGGAATTCCGTTTTTGTCAAACAGCGACCCCTAGAGTCACAAAATAAAATTTAAATCACAAAATAAAATGCACAAAAACGTGTCCCTGCTTGATATCAAGCAGGGACACGTTTTTGTGCATTTTATTTTGTGATTTAAATTTTATTTTGTGACTCTAGGGGTCGCTGTTTGACAAAAACGGAATTCCTGCATAGTGTGCCTTTAAAATGCTGCTTTCTATAAGTTGCTGTGTTTATGCTTTTGCTCTTTCTTTGCCCATGCAGTTTATTACAGGGCTAAGAACTTGGGCTGTCATTTTATGCTCGAAAAGCGATTGCACAATAGATCGGACCATCCAACATAAGTTCGAAAACGAAAATTGGGATCGATTTTAACGGCGATTAATTTTAACGATTTTTTTTTTTTTTTTTTTACAAAAAATGTGTTTTAGATGGGGAGATCAATATAGTACACAGAACATGTGGATGTTGTAAAATAACAATGTCTTTTCTGTTAACCAAATGCTTTTTAATATTCGCTAATACTTATGTGCAACTGAACAAGCTAGGGATGGGCAACGATTAATCGCATCCAAAATAAAAGTTTGTGTTTACATAATATATGTGTGTGTAGTGTGTATAATTAATTTGTATATATAAATACCCACACATGCATGTATATATTTAAGAAAAATGTGTTATTAATATATCAAATATTTATATTTATAATATAATATTCATTGTGAATAAATATATACATAAAATATATATACATGCACATATTTCTTAAATATATACATGCATGTGTGGGTATACAAATTAATTATGCACACTACACAAACCTATATTATGTAAACACAAACTTTTATTTTGGATGCGATTAATCGCCATTAATCGTTGCCCATCCCTAGAACAAGCGTGCCGTTATTTGTTGCGTAGTGACTCAAGTAAGCCAGAAATTTGCGTATTTGCACTAAATCCGCGCAATTTTGGCTTACATGAACTTCCCCAGCAAAGTGAGTAAATACAGCAACACCAGATACACAAATACACCAGAAAAATACAAATACACCAGATTGGCTCGTGATTTGACGTGTTGGAGGGTGTTAATTTCAATGTTGCACTCCTGTTTGTCATTGTGCAGGAAACGTCACGCCATTAAATCATCAGAAATATTGCTAACTTGTGCGCGTCTCAAACGCTCTCTACGTCCGTCCTAATGCCTGTTAGTTGTGCGTGGATTTGCCTATATTTGGTGTTTAAAAAAGGAAAAGTCTAGACATTTTTACACTCGATTCAATGAACACTTGTCTCCAATCAAACAGGATTTTTTCACTAAAGTGACAGCACTAACTCAGAACTGAAGAGCAGCCAAACCTTGTAATGCTCGCCTCAGCTTTTCCAGGACGTATGGATCTCTGTCCATTAGAATCTCAATCCTACTCGATGAAACATCACCCCACCTGACGCCGAGGGCTAAAACGGTCCTTTTCTGATGGCTTTTTAGGTCATCGGCTTCATTTTTCACATTCTTCACAGCCGTCACAGGTTGGTGACCTTGGCAAAAGCCAGCTGGATTCATGTGTCATCGACTGAAGACCAGAAATGGTCTTTGGTGGTACTAGTGTACAAAACTGCCAACCTTTTTGATTACTCAATTGCAAGTTATCAATAATTAACAATTACGTAATGCAGTTTACGCAGGATATATGAGCTTTTCTGAGGGTAGAAAGGACTTTAAAGGCTGGACTTCCATGAATTATGGAGCAGGCTATCAGTTTTCCTCCTGTGCAAAATCTCTTCTCATGCTCCCAGATTTGTTGGGAAAAGCTGACTTGGTTTGCCTTTAAATATTGCAAGAGATCATTAAGATGAAAGGAAATATGTCTTAAGTAGGAAACATTTTCATTAGAAGCACACTCTGTGGGTTCTCACCGAAAGGATTGTTAGGAACACCTGTTCAGTTTCTCATTAATGCAATTATCTAATCAACCAATCACATGGCAGTTGCTTCAAGACAATCTCCTGAACTCCAAACTGAATGTCAGAATGGGAAAGAAAGGTGATTTGGTTGTTGGTGTCTGAATATTTCCCAATCTGCTCACTTACTGGGATTTCTGTTGAGACATTCAGATGTCAGAGTCAGACTTTGGCGTAAACAGAATGAGAACATGGATCCATCATGCCTTGTTACCACTGTGCAGGCTAGTGGTGTTGGTGTAATGGTGTGGTGGGTGTTTTCTTGGCACACTTTAGTGCCAATTGGGCATCATTTAAATGCCACGGCCTACCTGAGCATTGTTTCTGACCATGTCCATTGTCCATGCCTTTATGTGTGGTTAACGTTCTTATGTTCTAGTTAAATAGTTCAAGTGTTCATTGAATCGATTGTAAAATCGATTTTGCATCAAAAGACGTTTCCATTTTCCACGACAAATATAGGCAAAAAGAAGGCCCGTTAAAATCGATTCCCTATTTTCGTTTTCGAAAATGCAATCGATTTTTAGAACGTAAAGTGACAGCCCTAGTTTCAAAGAGGTAGTTCACCCAAAAATGAACTTTTTGTCATCATTTACTTATGTCCTCATATTGTTCCAAATGCTTTTTTTCTCTATATTGAAAGAGGGTGACCAATAGTCCTGTTTTCCCAGGACATGTCCTGTTTTCACGTCCTGGATGTTTTTTATAAAGTGATGAAAATGTCCTGGTTTTCAAAAAACTGCTGGGAGAGATCAGCTCTACAGCAAAATATAGATGGACATAAAGGAGGATGAGGAAGAAAAACAGGATAAAGAGGAAGAACAATAAAGATATAAATATATTTCGTTAGTTTGTGTTTGTAAGTTTGTGAGAGCTATTTTTGTTCAATTTTATATATTTAGTTTTCTAATACAGAAGAGACATTATTTCTATCATTATTTCATTAATTATTTTTGAAACAATAAAACATGTTGAGTAACCTCTGAGAAGCCTTGTCTTGTAATATAACAATTTTCTATCCATACTGAGGAGGCATAGCCTTCTTTAAAGGGATACTCCACTTTTTTTGGAAATATGAAGAGTTCAGATGCAAAAGCCTCTAAATGCCATTTGAAATTTTCTTCTAGAATGGTCATTTTTTTCAAGCTTGTATATTTAAGTTCAATAATTTCACTTAAATGGCAATGAAGATTACCTATTAATTGTCTTTTAAGTGAAATTACTGAACTTAAATATACAAGCTTGATAAAAATGGTCATTTTAGAAGAAAATTTCAAATGGCATTTAGAGGCTTTTGCATCTGAACTCTTCATATATATATATATATATATATACACACACAAGCACAAAATAATTATACACAGTGCACCCACACATATTATGTAAACATAAACTTTTATTTTGGATGTGATTAATCATTTGACAGCCCTAATTTTCATGTACATATTTTCTAATTATATTATATATATATATATGCATGTATGTGAGTGAGTGGGTGTATAATACTAATAATTAAGAATGATGCTCTGAAAACCAGATGGATAGCGATTTCCCACTGAACCGTTTCATACAAATGCAGATATCCGGCAGCGATGCTCTTCTGCTTTTATAGGCAATAGGTTGCCAAAGCAACACTGTCACCTCTCTTTCCTCTGTAATGGATGAGCGGAGACGCACTGCTTTCTGGATGTGTTTTGTCCTCCTCCACTGGTTGTGAGCATCCGATTCTCTCCTCAGCCAGTGGCTTCGAGGGCTTCTCGCGGTGGATGGCTAACTAGCGGCTGCGTGAGGAGGTGGGCGGTGATGGGGACGAGACCGGGTCATCGCAGACACACTCAAGAAACCTCAAAAACCCTCAGACACAAGAGGCGCTCCTTCACTGCGAGCGCTGAGTGACTGCGAGGAACGAGGCTTTCTCAGAAAGAGAGATTATTGGATAGGAACGAGGGACTTTAGAGAAGAGAACGTAGCGAGAACTTTGGCTCAGAGCTGGAAAATGGTTGTAAAAAAGGGGAAAGGCTTGAATTAACCAATCACTCGATGTGTGCCATGAGTTTGATCAGTTTTATTCCCAATCCTGTTTTTTGTTCGTACTTGACTTGATTGAGCACTGTTTGCATGAGTTTGATGCACTGATCTTAAATTTTGATCCTAAATCTGATACTGATAAGCTGATAATTATTTTCACGTATTGGCCAGTACAATTTAGCGTAAAAACAGTAAATAAATTTTAATAATAATGAAATATTAGTAATTAGTATGTTATGCACAAATATTTGAAAATATATACATATTTGAAAGTATATAAAATAAATATTAATTGCTCAATATATTGCATTTAATTGCATGCTAATTTGTTCATTTAAGCAACTTCATGCACGTTCTTGAGGATGGCAAAGGTCATTTAAAAATAGATGGAAATTTGTATGCACAATTAAATATTCAATATTAAGTTACACTAATAAATAAAATAAAATTGCCAGATAATTAATGTACGTAGATATAGTATATATTGTGCATAACTAGTTTGATCAGTTGCATTATTTGGGATTGCACTTAAAATGATTCTCCACGGATTAACAGTTTTCTTCACAATAACTATTTTTTGTTCGTACTTGACTTGATTTATCACTGTTTGCATGAGTTTGATGCACTGATCTTAATTTTATCTTAAATCTGATACTGATAAGCTAACAATTATTTTCACGAATTGGCCAGCACTATTTAGCATACAAAAGTTAATACATTTTAATAATAATGAAATATTAGTAATTAGAATGTTATGCACAAAAATTTGAAAATATATACATATTTGAAAGTATATAAAATAAATATTAATTGCTCAGTATATTGCATGCTAATTTGTTCATTTAACAGTTATTTATAATTTATTAGTGTTAAAGTTTAAGCAACTTCATGCACTTTCTTGATGATGGCAAAGGTCGTCTGAAAATAGATGGAAATTTGCATGCACAATTAAATACTCAATATTAATTTACACTAATAAATAAAATAAAATTGCCACATAATTCATGTAGATATAGTCTATATTGTGCATAACTACTTTGATCAGCCGCATATAGTTGCATTATTCGGCATTGCACTCAAAATGATTGTCAACAGATTAAGTTTTCTTCACAATCAAATTAAAGTGTCTTTAAGTTTGATTAATTCACTTCATCCGTTCTCAATTGCGTTTCAAAATAATTTTTCTACCCGATAACCTTTTTTGTGCAGCCATAATTTAGCCATTATCTCACTTCTTTATTCCTCCTCTCCGCAGACGTCCTTGATTTAATGGGTCCAATCATCGGGATGTCGCCGGATAAGAAAGCAGAATCCCCGGGTGTTCTGGGGGAGCAGCGGACGGGCCTGCGCGGGGTTTGCGGGACGTTGCCCGAAGCCGAGTGTGCCGCCAGTCCTCTCGCCACCAGCTTGGACCGCAGCTCCAGCTCAGGAGACGAGGAACTCACCAACCTCAACTGGCTCCACGAGAACCTGCTCCAGAACTTCACGCTGGGCGGCCCCGAGGCCCAGTCGAGCCCGAGTCCACTGTTCGACATCGAGGGGAACCGCGGCAGATCCGTCAGCTCCTCGGCGGCGTCGCACGGGGGAGAGTCCATGAAGTCCAAGCCGCCGTTCTCCTTCTCCCTGCTCATATACATGGCCATCGAACAGTCTCCCAGCAAGTCTCTCCCGGTGAAGGACATCTACGGCTGGATCCTGGAGCACTTTCCGTATTTCTCCAGCGCCCCCACTGGCTGGAAGAACTCGGTGCGGCACAACCTCTCCCTCAACAAGTGCTTCCGCAAGGTGGAGAGGAGCCTTGGGAAGGTGAGCTCATAGTTTTGCTTGTCTCTCTGACTGGTTTAATTTTCTGCACAGCATCATGGGTAATGTAGTTTTTCACCAAAAATTCCCCTTAAAGGAGTAGTTCACTTTTGAAAAAACTTTTGCTGATAATTGACTCACCCCCATGTCATCCAAGATGTCCATGTCTTTCTTTTCTCAGGTTTTTGATGAAAACATTCCAGGATTTTCTCCATATAATGGACTTACATGGGAACCAGACGGTCCGAGGTCCAAAAGACAGTTAATAACAGTTTCAGATGCAGCTTCAAATGTCTTTAAACGACACCAGACGATGAATAAGGGTCTTATCATGCGAAACGATCGGTTATTTCAAAACTTATTCCAAAAATGTAACTTTTCTAAGGACAAATGCTAGCCTTTCTCCATTCTGTGAGGCGCGTTTGTAACGTCACGTAATACGTAATTACGTTCAAAAGGTCACGGGCGACGTAGCCGGAAGTACAGAACCAAAAATCGTCCGACATCGTTGTTTTACCTTTTAATTCCTTTTTTTGTAAACGGCGTTTGAGTTAGTTTGCACGTTCAACCTATGCGTTCAACTTGTAAACACTGACTCTGTACTTCCGGCTACGTCGCCCGTGACCTTTTGAACGTAATTACGTATTACGTGACGTTACAAACGCGCCTCACAGAATGGAGAAAGGCTAGCATTTGTCCTTAGAAAAGTTACATTTTTGGAATAAGTTTTGAAATAACCGATCGTTTCGCATGATAAGACCCTTATTCATCGTCTGGTGTCGTTTAAAGACATTTGAAGCTGCACTGAAACTCTCATTTGGACCTTGAACCGTTTGGACCCCATTGAAGTCCATTATATGGAGAAAAATGCTGGAATGTTTTCATCAAAAACCTTAATTTCTTTTCGACTGAAGAAAGAAAGACATGGACATCTTGGATGACATGGGGGTGAGTAAATTATCAGCAAAAGTTTTTTCAAAAGTGAACTACTCCTTTAAATACAATTATTTGTAAATAATGGGGGTTGACTGCTTCAGGAGAAGCAAATACCATCGATTAACATCTTCCACGTGGTGCAAGCGTAAGTGTGACGTGGATTTCTTCTCTCCGGTGTGAAAAAGAGGCGGGGAATCTAGTCAAGGTCACTGCTCCTCCCTGAGAGCAAACACACTCCGATAGCAGCTTATCTCCGCGCAGAGATCCACTCACACACACTCTGCTGGAGGAGACCCAAAACCAAACACAACAGCTCCTCTTCCTCGGGCTCCTGTAGAGGCAGTCAGTGTGTCAGTGGCTCCACACACTCGTTAACAAGTAGAGGCAATTAGGTGTCTCAAATGCTGCTGGATATTTTCACTTTGGATAGTTGTTATTTTGGTGATTTTTAGTGGATGTGTTTTACTAGCACACATGATTTAATACCAAGGACCCCAAAATATGACGGTCAAAATGTGAAATAACCCCTTATATTTAATATATAAATAATGATATAAGATGAAGTGTGATAGAATTAAAACGTCATGTTGTGTGAAAATGAAATAGTTGGCGACGTCATTGTGTTTAAGCTAAAAGCAAGTGAATACTGATGTTATCTGGAACATTTAATTATGAATTAAAATTATTATTATTTTTAGCACTTTTGCTTTTTCTTTACCGCAAAACAAAATATAAATTAATTAATCCTAAATTTAATTACCTTTATTTTATTGATTTATTGTTGCAATATTTTGCTGTACAGAAAATTTTAAATAGATATTACCGTAATGAGAGAACCTTGTGTTAATGAGATTTGATAATGAACAAAATAAATTATGTTAATTTTTTTTTTTCTTCAGTCATTAGTCTGCCACTTTAAGTAAAAATATTGGTCCGAAGCGTTCTCAACACTAGGACTATAATACTATTCGAATTCCATTCCTTGTTTTATTTAATATTCGAATAATATTTGAAAATTAAATGCTAAAATTTATCGTATTATTAATATTTACAACATTACACATGCTTATGGATCGCCAGTGCCACTATAGCATGTGGTTGCTGTTACACGTTTGGTCCACTAGAGGGACATCTAATACACTTTTTATTCGTGCTGAATTTTGTTGAAGCGCTTCCGATGGTTTTCGGCTGATATTTCGATGCGCATCGAATCCGTTGAGATATTTGCGGGTTTTTTTTTCTTTTCGCTTTTTACGTCGTTTAACATTTATGCTACCATTTTTTGACAGTTGTTATGATGATACACCGTGGATAACGTGCACACTTTTGTTACGATTCAAAAATGTTATTGTTCATCAGACGAAACGTGTAAGCCAAGGCGGCGAAAAGGCAAGATTGCATATAAAAGAACGCAGAAGAATAAAAAATATACATAAAAAGCAATATTCGAACAGTAACTTCAGCATTCTAATAGTTAGGGTTGGGTATCGTTTGAATTTGAACGATTCTGATTCCGATTCCGATTCTTTGTTTCGATTCCGGCTCCTAACGATTCTCGATTCCGATTCTTTTAAGAGGCAAGGTCAAAAAAGTTTAGCTAACCTTGCTAACCAACGGCCTTTCTGAAGGAAATACTCCTTCTGTAAAAATACTCCTTTTGTCACAAATTTTGCATTTTGCCGAGATTTCGTTATTTTTAGAAAAGTGAAGCCACACTTTGGATCGCCGACGTAAGGTACTCATGTTCGACTTGCGCGGTTATGCCAACACTTCCGGTAGACGCTTCTTCCTTGGTGTTGTTCAGCGGTTTCTTCTTCCGCTCGGCGGACTGTGAATATCGAAACTAGGAATCGAAATTTTAACTTTTGAACGATTCCGGGAAAAACGAAAAGTTAGTCTCGGTTCCAATCGATACTCGATTCTCGATACCCAACCCTACTAATAGTATTGATTTTTTTAAATTTATTTATTTATTTTTTTTATATATATATATATATATTTGAATTATATTCGAATTTTGGAACAAGCATGATCAACACTAGATCTATAGTTTTATTTGAAACCAACAAACCTTTGTTTTAAACATTTTAATGATGTTTGCTATGAAATTTTGATCTCTGATGTTTTTATTAGTGCTGTCAAATCAGTTAATCGTGATTATTCGCACCGAACATAAAAGTTTGTATGTTTGTATATTATACATTTACAAACTTTTATGTTAGATGCGATTTAATCAATTTGACTGCACTAAATTTTATATATGACTTGCACATGATTTAATTGCTCTTGCTAGGAATAAAAATTGTAATTTATTTTGCCATTTTTGTATTTAGGGAAGCGTAGAGAGCGTATCTGGAAATGTTGCGAGCGGAGTTTAAACTTTAAAAAACACGTGTGTGTGTGTGTGTGTGCACTGACCATTACGCCACAGCTTTTTGTTTGTCCAAACGGTTTCAGACTCTTCCTCTGACTGTACGGTCCGTGTCATCTCCTGCGTTAGGAGGACCCGACGGCGTAATGTTGAGATGTATTTACTAATGGCAGCGAGAGAGATTGTGTGTAATTGGCTGGCTGTGAAATGATCTTTTCTCGACCCGGGAGAGGTCAGCGGGCGAGACACTCCCAGTGAGAGGCCATCCGTCAGACACACACGCAACGAGAGAGACTGAGGTTTCGGATGACACCAATTGGTTTCGGTTGCCATGACGACGTTTCCTCCTTCCTGTTTATGAGCAGGCTGGTAATCTGAGTCAAGGTTATAGCCCTCCTCCTTCCTATTCCTCTGTGCTTCTCTCTCTCTGTGTGTGTGTGTGTGTGTGTGTGTGTGTGTATATATTTGAGCTGTCAAAATTAAAGCGTTAATGTATGCGATTAATTTTTTCAATTTAGCGCAATTAATGCAGCATCCTTTTTTCCCATCATCCTTTGGCTAGTGTTACCTTCAGAGCTTGACATTAACACCCGCTGACCCCTCCAAATGGGTGTGTATTGCAGTCTCTCCTAATAGACATTTTTGCTGGGTTGAATTTTATATACATTTTTCAATTAATAACTGAAATAATAAACTAAGTGCAATGTATTTTTGTCAAAAATATAGATTTTGACTAGATCAATGCATAGCGATACTAATAACTCTTCCAATACTAATTTTCCGCAGAACAGATACACACAATACCAGCTTCTCTATCTCTCTCTCTCTCTCTCTCCTCACTCACTCGTTTCATACAAACCCGCCTCTCCTCACTCGCTCGTTTCATTTGCTCCGTATCAATATTGTTGGTGTTACGTGGCTTGAATTTCGGCGTGGTATTGCACTTGATTTGACTCATTCCCGCAGACTCAGAACTCAAAGTGCGTTCACATATAACTGCTTGATGTCAAAATGCTGAATAACTGAATAACTTTTGCAGTTTTAATAAGGCAATTTAATAAATAATTGTATATATAATTTTTTTTTTTTAAATATATCCTACCTGTTAGACCTCCCTGAAAGTCTAAGGTTACAATGGTCAAAAACAATGAAAACTTTGTGCATTTTGATAGAGCAAGTTAAAGAAAAACTGGTCTGACTGGGCCAGTAGAAAAAAACTGTGTGCTTATATATTGAAGGGCAGGTAAATTTATTTATATTTATGAATCTCAGAAATCTCTGTATGGTTTTCTACCTTTAACACCCTTGACTCCCGGCAAAATCCATCCATTAGGTGCAATAATAATCAGTCCCTCCAGGATTTCACGATTTTTTTTTTGTGATTTTTGCGATCAAAATGACTGATTTTGTGGTGGTAATTTCCAAAAATTTGTGAAAAAATGTGCGATTTACATATAACATTTACCATAATAGTATTCAGTCCTTCCAGAAAAACGCTGAGTTTTTTTGTGATTGTTGCGGGCAAAAATCCTTGATTACGTGGCCCGTTTTCTTTAAAAATGCGATGGAAAGAATATGCGGGATATTTATGCAATTTTATGGGATGAAATTGCAGGAATTTGCAAAAATTGAGGGAACTTGCAAAAATTGCGGTTTGATAAAAAAGAGAAAAAAAGTGATTCCCCCAACATCCTGTTCTCACTAGGCTAATGTAAGAGTCATTTCTTATTACTTCCTTTGATAAGCAAGCATACTACATCATAGAAAGTGCTGGGAATATTTAATTTCTCATCTTGTTTTATTTCAGACTGTAACGAGTGTAAATAAGGTGTGGCCCCTTTAAGAGCTGCGCGCTCCCTGTTGAACTCTCTGCAGTGTCTCGAACACCCCATGTGTGCGGGTAATTTCTGTTTGATGCTACTCCTTTTATATTGTTGTTTATTAAGGAACGACGTGGCGGTAGAACGTGTGACAGACAGTTATACGAGTTCGATTTGTGAGATGTCGATCGCCTCCGTGAGTCTGTCTGGCGTCGCGTAATTGCGTCACAACAGGGGGAAATGGCTGCTCTTGTGTGAAGCAAACGCACATTTTTCAACTTTCTGCTAAGGTACATGTGACTTTTTTTGCAACGAAAATGCGAAGATTATGAAATTATGCAAACCCCACATATTTTGCACGGAAATCGGCAATTTATGCGGCGAAAGTGCGGCGTATTTGAAAAAATGCGGCCCCCGCATAAATATGTGGACTTTGGCTGATTTTGCGTTGAATTCAGCGATCGCATAATCGCGTTTTTCTGGAGGGACTGAATAATTGAACTGATGCAGTAATTGCGAGCTGATCCTGTCATAAACATCCTTTATGCTGCTCACAACCACATTCTGCTGTTAATCGGGCGCTCTTAAGCGCTGCTCATACACTCCCAGCAGGGCTATATTGCCAATCTCATGCTTAGATGATCATGTGTTCAACAGCGAGGACTTCTCATCGGCCCGTTTTGTCATTTTCTTTGTGTGTTCAGTGTGAAATGTGCCGCTACATAAAGGGTGTTTCTTGCACACCTGCCATTTTCTGACGCCTTCAAACTGCAGGTTAATGTCTGTGGCTTATATTGACAGGAGAACATCTGACCAGTGTAAAGTGACAAACCACAGAATATTTATCCACACGTGAATCCAGTCATAAAAGTGGAATCTACTGTATAACGTCGAATGTCATAGAATTGGCCAAAATATAAAGTCTGTATCAGGATGAACACAAGAACTTCAAATTTCATTTGATAAAACTTTCTAATTCTATCTATCACTCATTCTATTGTTTATTATATAATTTAGGGTTAGGGTAGGTAACCCTTCTATCATTTGCTCTTTCTATAAATTATTCTATTGGTCTATCTTTCTATTTGTCTATCGTTCATTTTTTAATTTGTTCAAACAGTTCTTTCTTTTGGTCTATGGTTCTATCTATCGTTCTAACGATCTACGCATCATTAGTTTTATCATTCGTTTGTTTCATCTATCATTCTATTGGTCTATCATTCTACCGTTCTATCTGTCTGTCTGTCGTTCTATCTATCTGTCAGTAGTTCTATCTACATGTCTGTCGTTCTATCTGTCTGTCTGTCGTTCTATCTATCTGTCAGTAGTTCTATCTACATGTCTGTCGTTCTATCTATCTGTCTGTCGTTCTATCTATCTGTCAGTAGTTCTATCTGTCTGTCTGTCGTTCTATCTATCTGTGAGTAGTTCTATCTGTCTGTCTGTCGTTCTATCTATCTGTCAGTAGTTCTATCTATCTGTCTGTCGTTCTATTTATCTGTCAGTAGTTCTATCTGTCTGTCTGTCGTTCTATCTATCTGTCAGTAGTTCTATCTGTCTGTCTGTCGTTCTATCTATCTGTCAGTAGTTCTATCTATCTGTCTGTCGTTCTATCTATCTGTCAGTAGTTCTATCTACATGTCTGTCGTTCTATCTATCTGTCAGTAGTTCTATCTATCTGTCAGTAGTTCTATCTACATGTCTGTTGTTCTATCTGTCTGTCTGTCGTTCTATCTATCTGTCAGTAGTTCTATCTACATGTCTGTCGTTCTATCTATCTGTCAGTAGTTCTATCTGTCTGTCTGTCGTTCTATCTATCTGTCAGTAGTTCTATCTGTCTGTCTGTCGTTCTATCTATCTGTCAGTAGTTCTATCTATCTGTCTGTCGTTCTATCTATCTGTCTGTAGTTCTATCTACATGTCTGTCGTTCTATCTATCGGTCAGTAGTTCTATCTGTCTGTCTGTCGTTCTATCTATCTGTCAGTAGTTCTATCTACATGTCTGTCGTTCTATCTATCTGTCAGTAGTTCTATCTATCTGTCTGTCGTTCTATCTATCTGTCAGTAGTTCTATCTATATGTCTGTCATTCTATCTATCTGTCAGTAGTTCTATCTATCTGTCTGTCGTTCTATCTATCTGTCAGTAGTTCTATCTGTCTGTCTGTCGTTCTATCTATCTGTCAGTAGTTCTGTCTGTCTGTCGTTCTATCTATCTGTCAGTAGTTCTATCTACATGTCTGTCGTTCTATCTATCTGTCAGTAGTTCTATCTGTCTGTCTGTCGTTCTATCTATCTGTCAGTAGTTCTATCTATCTGTCTGTCGTTCTATCTATCTGTCAGTAGTTCTATCTGTCTGTCTGTCGTTCTATCTATCTGTCAGTAGTTCTGTCTGTCTGTCGTTCTATCTATCTGTCAGTAGTTCTATCTATATGTCTGTCATTCTATCTATCTGTCAGTAGTTATATCTATCTGTTTGTCGTTCTATCTATCTGTCAGTAGTTCTATCTGTCTGTCTGTCGTTCTATCTATCTGTCAGTAGTTCTGTCTGTCTGTCGTTCTATCTATCTGTCAGTAGTTCTATCTACATGTCTGTCGTTCTATCTGTCTGTCTGTCGTTCTATCTATCTGTCAGTAGTTCTATCTGTCTGTCTGTCGTTCTATCTATCTGTCAGTAGTTCTATCTGTCTGTCTGTCGTTCTATCTATCTGTCAGTAGTTCTATCTACATGTCTGTCGTTCCATCTATCTGTCAGTAGTTCTATCTGTCTGTCTGTCGTTCTATCTATCTGTCAGTAGTTCTATCTACATGTCTGTCGTTCTATCTATCTGTCAGTAGTTCTATCTATCTGTCAGTAGTTCTATCTATCTGTCAGTAGTTCTATCTATATGTCTGTCATTCTATCTATCTGTCAGTAGTTCTATCTATATGTCTGTTGTTCTATCTATCTGTCTATCATTCTATCTATTTGTCTGTAGTTCTATCTATCTGTCCGTCGTTCTATCTATCTGTCTGTCGTTCTATCGTTCTATCTGCCTGTCTTTCTATCCATCTGTCTATCATTCTATCTACGTGCGTTCGCTCACTCAATCTAACGGTCTATCTAAAGCCTAGTTCTATCTATCATTTTAACATTCAATCTGATTATCTATCGTTCTCTCGTTCTTTCTGTCTGTGTCTATCCATCATTCAGGTTTAGAGTGTGTGGTTCCAGTCAGAGAGACCTAATGGTTGTAATAAGGCAACTATATTTCTAACAATACGTCAGATGTGCTGAAGTCTCGTTCTGTCTCTGACCACCTGTGTGTGTTTGTGTGGTTCTGGTAGGTTAATGGGAAGGGTTCTCTGTGGTGTGTGGACCCTGAATACAGACCCAATCTGATCCAAGCCCTGAAGAAACAGCACTTTCCCACAGCCCACTCCTTCTGCACTCCCCCTGCTTCCCCGCCCAGGTAACACACACATTTACTGAGTCACCTTTATTTATATAGCACTAAATACAATACAGATTTTACAGACTTTACAGAGATAACAGGAAAATGATGCTACAAAGTTTGTTTCCAGAAGATAATAGTGTCACAGTTTTTGTTTTAAAAAACTTAATTTAGTTCATTTATATAGTATAGGCTATAGTACCAATAATTATAGATGCAAGATGCTTACTATTATTCGTTGGAAATGTCTGTCCCCCTAAACCGATCTGTTTCTGTACATTTCCATTCTAGAAAAGGTGGAAAGCTAGAAAGATGCCAAACAGAACTTCATAAACAACCATTCAGTTGATATTCAGTCTGATATAAAATCATTTTAATTGCAAATATGGTGTGTGAATTGACCGTTTCGGGTTTTTTTATTCATTTCAATGACGTCTGATTATTATGCCAAAGAACGGCATAAAGATGCTGAATTAAATTACGCCTAGTTTCTTAGATTTTACCATCTAAAGGAAAGTCCGTTCACACCATGAAAAAGATACAGTTATAAAAATGACTTTAATTGTAAAAGAATAGCAGAAACCACAACCATAACGACAACTGCACAGGGAACAATATTGTCTTTCAGAGGGTTTTTTTCCAGCTTTATTCAGACTGTCGGTCCAAATCAGATTTTTTTACATATCCAGTTGGAATCTGATCATATTTAGCAAATGTGAACGGCATAAAATTACATGAAAAGCTTTTTTTTAATATATATATGTATATATATATATATATATTAAATGCGTTTAAGCTACATTCTAATGTGGTTTGAAATCACATTTATAGAAATCCGTTTCTGCTCCTCTCTAATCAGATTTTGCATCATTTGTCACTTTCTCGCGCCACGAAAACATGTAAGACGTTGTTATAGGAAACATTTGAAAGTCGCTGCGGAAACGAGGGGCTTTCGCACCAGGAAGAGAGGAGAATATGTAAAAAATAATGTGTTTCAAGCTAGAAAACCTGTTAGTAGACCTAGTAGAGTCTTAAAACCAAAGGGAATCACAGGTCTCCTTTAAGTTGTCATTCGGCGCTCAGGTTGGTGGAAATCATTATTTCTGATCCTGCTTTGTGTCTTACGGTCTGTGTGTGTGTGTTTCCGTGTGTGTGACAGTGCCTTCTCACCCGCACGCCACCTCTTCCTCCAGGACTGCTCTCTGAAAGGTGAGACATATTTTTTTTTTCAGGTAAATGAGTAAAAATGATAAGCGCCGCTTTGAAATCTTATTGGTTAGAATATTCTCATCTCTCTGTAAAAATCAAGGAAATTCATTGGTCAGAAAGTTTGAGAACCCTGTGAAATGTTCTTTTTTTTGGTTTACAATATTTTCATTGTTAATCTTGATGGAGCTTCTCTTTGTCTGTCACCTTGAGTTTGGTTGTTCACTCTCTCCTCTGTCTGGTTGGTAATGAATAATTCAAACTTTCTGAAGGGTTGCATGGAAACAGAGAAACTCCAGCCCCTTGAATTCCTTCATAGACACACACACACACACACACACACACACACACTAACACTGACCGCTGTGTGTCTTGTGTCCTTTTATAGAGTCGGACATTGATGCGGCGACTGCTATGATGCTCTTAAACTCGGCCCCTGGACACCACGCTGACCCATGTAAGAGAGGACCTCAATCTGACACGCTATAGTCCTGTCTAACCTTCTATATATATATATATTCTATTTCTGTTATCTAACCTTTCTGTCTGTCTGTAGTTCGTTCTATTTATCAGTCATTCTGTTGTTCTATCATTCTAACATTCTATCTTTCTATTTCTGTCTGTCTGTCCATCTATCTATTTATTGTTTGTTCTATCATTAATTCTATCTATCTATCTATCTATCTATCTATCTATCTATCTATCTATCTATCTATCTATCTATCTATCTATCTATCTATCTATCTATCTATCTATCTATCTATCTATCTATCTATCTATCTATCTATCTATCTATCTATCTATCTATCTATTTTTGTTATTCTATCTATCTATCTATCTATCTATCTATCTATCTATCTATCTATCTATCTATCTATCTATCTATCTATCTATCTATCTATCTATCTATTGTTTGTTCTATCATTCTATCTATCTAACATTCTATCTATATTTCTATTTCTGTTATTCTATCTATCTATCTATCTATCTATCTATCTATCTATCTATCTATCTATCTATCTATCTATCTATCTATCTATCTATCTATCTATCTATCTATCTATCTATCTATCTATCTATTGTTTGTTCTATCATTCTATCTATCTAACATTCTATCTATATTTCTATTTCTGTTATTCTATCTATCTATCTATCTATCTATCTATCTATCTATCTATCTATCTATTTTTGTTATTCTATCTATCTATCTATCTATCTATCTATCTATCTATCTATCTATCTATCTATCTATCTTTCTTTCTTTCTTTCTTTCCATCTATTGTTTGTTCTATCATTAATTCTATCTTTCTAACATTCTATGTATCTTTCTATTTCTTCCATCCATCCATCCATCATTTGTTCTATCATTAATTCTATCTTTCTAATATTCCATGTATCTTTTTATTTCTGTTATTCTATCCATCCATCCATCTCTATCTATCTGTCTATCTCCCTGTCTATCTACCTACAGTTCGTTCTATCATCCATGCTATCTATCGCTCTATCACTCTTTCAGTCTATGTATCTGTCTGTCTCTCAGAAATATGCTCATATTTCCTCATAATGTTGATGTTGAGAGTCTGATGTTCTGCCCAGTGTCTCCATGTGCAGTGGATGAGTCCGTTTAGTTCAGGTTCACACAGAGAGACACGTTTGCATCTTTATTTATGGGGATGGATTTGCAAATATGTCTGTGTGATGACTAAAAGCTCTTGCTGGTAATTAGTGCAGCATTGCACTTCGTTCACACGTCTTTATCCTTGTTAAGCGTGTCACTGTAGTGTTCTCTACCTCTAATGAGCCTTAATCACCCATAGCAGAATTAACCATCACAAGAGTGCTTCATTAAGACAGGCGGATGAAAGGACTTGATGACGCGTTTCAGAACGCCAGTTTACAGATTGACACTTAATACGTCGTCAACTAAATGAAACAAGAATTTTCAATCTGGCTTGATCCAATGTTCAGATTTCTGTTCTGGATCTTTATGCAAATTAATGCATATTTAAAGGGGACCTGTTATGCTTTTTTATTTTAAACTTTCTTGAGTGTGTGATGTTGAAAAAGGTTGTTCTTCTGTATATCAGTGTCAGTGTTTCTGAACTCCTGAAACGCCTCCATTGTAGTCTTGAGTTTCTTAAACACGTGACAATATTCCTCATTTAAATAATTAATGCGCAGAATAAAGGGGCGGGGCCTGGTTGAGTTAGTTATAGTGTGTTGAAACTGGCGGTTATGTTAAGGGGCGGGACATTTCCCAAAGCGCTCGACCAATCACAACGCACTGCTCCAGCCGACCAATTAGAGCACAGTGTGCTTTTCAGAAGGCGGGGCTTCATAGAGACAGGAACTAAACAGAGCGTTACTGACAGACTGGGAAGAGAGGAGCCGCAACAATGGAAAATATGAGGAAAATAATGTGTTTTTTGAACATCCAAGCATGAAAACTTATTCTAGTAGAGCCTAAAAACTAAATCAAGACTTAAACATCTTTTTGTTGCATTTCTTATTGCAATCAATGAACTGGGGAAGTATGGTGATATCTGTTACTTAACCTGGGGTGACACGAATGATGATGTCAGAAACATTGCATTACAATGACTGTTGTGTTTTTGGTCCTCAGGTGACCCGGACAGCCCTATAGACCTCTCGCGCCGGGACTCGGTCCTAGTGAGCAGTGACCCAAAGCAGGACCACAACTACAGCAGCTCGTCCTTCCAGTGCTGCTCGTCTCGCTCTTCCTCGTCCTCCTCGTCCTCACTCTCATCCCTGGACGAGGCCGGCTGTGAGTCCGGCCAGGCCCGTCGCGCCGGGAGCGAGGGTTTCCATAGCGATGAAGACTCGGATGAGGAGAGGAACCCACGACTGCCCTCGCTCACCGTCAAGTGTCCTCTTCCGGGAAAACGGGCCCGGCACGAGTCCAAACCGGAGCTGGACGAGGAGTTGAAAGAGGCGGCCGGGTCTCTCTTGCACCTCGCCGGGATCCGATCCGGCCTGGATCTCTCCAAGCAAAGGGCCAAAAGTAAAAAACTGGAAAAGCACCGGAAATAAAGCCGAGAAAAATTCCTTAGTGACGATTTGAACCCTCAGTGACTGTGCCTCCTCATTTTCCACATCATGGAAACCTTCTCTCTTGTTTTTGTTTTTCTACATTTTTCGTTTTATACGAGAGAATTTCCCTCCCGGACTCAAACCACGGCAATAGCAACTCTCACGCGGAGGTGAACGAAGCCATACTGAGCGCGAATGGAGAAACGTTCACGATGAAGGAGAAACCGAGGAGAAATTGTCGTTTTTTTTCTCTTAAACGTTTGCATGCTTCCTCTTAAAGTGGGTGTCCTACTCTTCCAAGTGAATCGGTGGTGTTTCTGCAGAGAACGAGTGCATGTCCGTGTTGTTCCCGGCACTAACCTCTCCCGTCGTCCAACGAGAATTACACCAAGAGTTCCCAGGTTTTTTTCTCTCTCTCCCTTTTAATTTGAATTTTTTTTGAAGTACAAAACAATGAAATGCAATAATTATCATCAGGCGGCTGGCGTGATGAGGCACTGGAGATCACTGCGGATGGCAATTTATGGATAACGGATATGTTTTTCTGTTTTATTAAAGGCTTCATAAGTGGTGAATCTCATGAAAATATGTTAGGGTCACACTTCACTCCAGAATCAAAAAAGAAAAATTGTTTAGCATTAAAATGAAACTTTTTGAGATTCATTATTCCCATTTTTCTCAATAATTCTCATTATATATTTAAGTTTATATGGATTTTTCGTTTGTGGTAGCACATCTAATATTACCATGCTCTAGAAATATTAAATTTCAGAGTTTAAATTAAGGTAGAAATTGTTTTTTAAACTTAAATTTTTTAAACTTTTTTTTTTTTTTTGCTTTACTTTGATTACAGTAATGAGTTTCTAGGAAAAATATATGAATAAATAATATATATAAATATATAATAAATATGTTAGGGTCACACTTCAAAATCAAAAAAAGAAAATAAATTGTTTAGCATTAAAATGAAAGTTTTTGAGATTCATTATTCCCATTTTTCTCAATAATTCTCATTATATATTTAAATATTGTATATTTAAGTTTATATGGATTTTTTTGTGGTAGCACATCTAATATTACCATGCTTTAGAAATATCAAATTTCAGAGTTTATACAAATCTGAATTTACAAAATAAAAATTTCCTTTTAAAATCAGCCAAAATTGGCATGCAAATAATAAATTAAGGCAGAAATTATTGTTTTTTTAAACTTTTTTTTTTTTTGCTTTACTTTGATTACAATAATGAGTTTCTAGGAAAAATATATGAATAAATAATATATATAAATATATAATAAATATGTTAGGGTCACACTTCAAAATCAAAAAAAGAAAATAAATTGTTTAGCATTAAAATGAAAGTTTTTGAGATTCATTATTCCCATTTTTCTCAATAATTCTCATCACTGTATTTAAATATTGTATATTTAAGTTTATATGGATTTTTTTGTGTTGGCGCATCTAATATTACAATGCTCTAGAATTACTAAAGAAAAAAAATCCTCCAATATGTTTATACAAATATGAACTTACAAAATAAAAATTTCCTTTTAAAATCTGCCAAAATTGGCATACAAATAATACAATAATTTCTACCTTAATTTATTAGTAATGAGAGTTTATAGGAAAAATGTGCTTAGTTGTCATGACAATGTTAGAAAAATAGGCAACATTTTTACAAATAAAGAGTATTATTTCTTACTATATTTTCAAGTTTTGGGGTGCATTATGATTTGGACATGTTCTTGACCGGTTTCATGAGATTTACCCTATGAGTCTTCATCAAATTATAAAGTTAAAAGCATTTCGATGCTTGACTGACTGGAATTAAAGCCTAATCTTGAATATCAACACCGGATCGACCATCACTGAAACAAAACAGCCTCAAACGGCTCTGAATCGACTCCGAAGAGGACTGGAACACATTTTCCCATCATCCTCGTTTCTTTCGTCCGTGATCTGTTCAGATGCTCCATCAGTTTTGTGTGTGTGTGTGAACTGAAACAGGCCTTGATTCCCTCTGTCCAGACCCTATGCAAACAACACAAGCCGTGTAGCTCTATATTTCCTCTTGCTATATATACATATATATGTGTGTGTGTGGTTCTGTGCCCATGCGTTGCGTGTTTTAACGCAGTCAGCTGACTTTGAGAGGTCAATACTGGAGTTGAGGTGTAGATGTACAGATGCATGTGTTCATATCATATTTCACCTCAAAATACAAGGAAAAATAGGATTATATTTTGGATGAAGAGAATTGAAGGTTGAGATTTTAGTTTTCTTGATGTGACATTATTTGCTTGAGCGTTTTCCGCCCTCCAAATGACTGATGTCATCACTGCCACAGGGAATTCTGGGGGGGAAACCCACACAGGGAAATCGCATTTATTTTCAAAACTGTAATGTGAAAACAAAAATGTATATATTATGTAAATTGTAAAATATTTATACTTCATGGTAGTTTTTGCCTCTAATTTATACTGATTTTAATTTTAAAAACTAGTATTACAGTATTCGTTAAGCATAATACAGTTAAAAACGTTTAATGACGCATAATTAGTTTTACAAACCAACTTAAAGAATTAATTACAGTATTGGGATCTGCTTCATCATCTTTTTGTCCAATATTGTGCTTTTTCTTCATTTTATTTTGGGGTGAAATATGATCCACACATGTGTTTTCATGTGAAACTACTGCCACATTTACAAAAAGTGATGTTAGCACAGGAACATATGAATATTTCTTCATGCTGTATGTTTGTCGAGACTCACTGGATGGTTTGCTCCTGGTTTGCTGTTGTTTTGCCTCGTTTGACCCTCTGTCGCTTTTAAACCCCCAGAACCCCAGCAGCTCATCTGAAATGCACGACCTGTGCCAAAACATGTAAATCACTGCCTCAAAGACACCTAGACGAGTTCATTGAGACGCCACATCTGAGAAGGAGGAACAAAAGGCTCGTGTTTAATGAGCTGTTGAACTGTTCCTTTCATTTGGACCCACATTGTGTTGTTGAACAACATCAGTGTCACTGTCTACTAAACCTGTTTCTGTTCCTCGTGTGCCAAAATATCAAAGATGATTTAATCACTGCCAAGGCTGCTTTACTAATCCTTTCTTTTTTTAATTTTTGTTCTTTTTTTGTACATCAGGTTCAGAAGTATTGACTATAAACTAATAAAACTGCCAAGCGCCTGCGAGGGCGAATCTCACCACACACACGTCAAGGAAACTATTCTTGATTTTGCCTTAAAATCAAAATAAAATCATTTATGAAATGATATTTTACTTACAGAAAATAAAACCTATTCTAGGACGAGTAAGATGGTTTGTTTTTGGTGCATTTCGACAATATTTTCAATTCTTCATTATTGTAAAAAAAAAAAACCAGTGAGTTAAAATACATTATTGTGTGTGTATATATAATAGCCTAAACATTGCCTATAGGCTATTTAAATATTAACTATATATATATGCATGCATGTATGTATATATATATAAATAAATTGTAGCATGCCATTTTAATGCAAATTTATGCTAAATTGTTTATGCATTTAAAACTTGCGTATGCATGCATATATATATATATATACACACACACACACACACATTTTCATGCTATAATTTTTATATATATATATACATAGACACGCATGCATATATATATATATATATATATATGCATGTATGGATATAAATAATAGCATGCAATTTTAATGCAAATTCTTGCTAAAAATGTTTATGCATTTAAATCTTGCGTATGCATTTATATATATATATATATATATACTGTAAAAAACACTTTTTTGTGTGTGAAATGTGATCAGGACATGTATTCGTGAGATTCACCCATGAAGCAGGCTGAAATTTGGGAATTCTGGGAAAATACTGACCCCAAGTGTAACGTCTTTGAGTTTCTTTTTAACATGACTGTATTTATGAAATTGCAGTTCCTGAAATGAATTTTGTAAACTGCCATAGTGTCCCTCCACTGCCACGTGACCCTCGGCTCGCTCATAGATATTCCTCAGAGGTCGAGTTACATCTGTGAGAGCGTTCTGCCAATTGACCCGATCCGGTGTGTGTGTGTGTGTGTGTGTGTGAGTGTGTGAAGATCCTCCATGTGTTAATGCTGGTGCCATTTCTCTTTAGTGTTTGTCTCATTATATTTTCTTCTGCTAATCTGGAGCGTGTCGAGACTGCATTGAATGATGTAAATAAATGTGACTTGTGTTGTGAACACTGACAGAGCCACCTCAGTATCTGTTACTGTCTGTCACATGGACAAACCCCTCGTTTTTGTACGCTAACCTCTGTTAATAAAATGTTTATAAAATTTATTTTCGCCAAAGATATGCAATTGCATTATATATGGTATTACTGAATAAAAGAAGTTTTACTTAAGATGGTTTTGTCTAGATATGTGAAACCTATATAAACCTATTATATATATATATATATATATATATATATATATAATCTATGTTTTTGTATACAGTATACGTAGGGTACATATATTTTTTTTGTGTGTGTGTGTGTATATATATATATGTGTGTATATACAGGTGTGTGTTCTATCCAGAGTTTTTGTAGTTTTGTTTTACCTTTATTACATTGACAAATTAAAGACAGTAGGCTAATTTAATTTTTTAAACATCGTGTCTTCATAATATCACATTTATCTTCATGAAAATGTATTGCAGCCTGAATATTTTGGGATGGAGGTTCTTGTTTGTCCAAATACTGGGAAGTTTCATATTAATAATCTGGACAAACGGCTCCACCTGCTGGTTATAACATGAACTTGCGTTTTCTCTGGTAAACTCGTGTAAAGAGTGTAAATCTAATGAAGCTTGCGTTAATTACCGGCTCACACAAGGCTAATTTAACAGACACTCGTGAATCCTGCAGGTTTTGTGTGTTCTGACACATCTTTATCCTGTGAAGTGTCCAGTGAGTCTCGGAATAGACTCCATTGATAATTACAGCGTCTCATTCACTTTAACTCGAGCAGAAATTACAGCCCACATCCATGGCAACCGCACCACGCCAACCGTCGCTTAGCAACCGAGCCCAAGCCTCCAGACATCATTTGTGAGATGATGATGGGGATGTGGGATAAATTCAGTGCTTTGCATTAATTTTTTGCCGGAGCTGGTTTAGTTTAACACATGTATGTGTTTGTGTTATCATCAACCTTAAAATGGGAAATATTTTTGTTACCTTCACGTCAAATTAAAAAGAAAAACAACAATTCATGATTAACTTGCGCAGCCAAACCAGAAAATTTTTTCTGATTTTAAATGATTTTAACTTAATTGCTTATCCAAATAATGGGTTACTGGAAATTTTTTTGAAAAAATTAAAGTGTGAAGGGAATAATATTACAAAAAAGAAAATATAATTATATAGCCTATCAATATATAATGGATTATCCTATTTTTCTATCCATATGCTTGCTTTCGCCATTTTTCAGCCTATTGACTAGTGAAAAGAGCTAGGCTATAAGCATTTTGTTACATTTCTATAATGAAATTTGTTTTTAAAAAAGGGTAGGCCTATTGTGAAAATGATGCTGATTATTGGTTCTTTTCTACTGTGAAATATATTGAATAATTACTAGTGAAAGAAAAATGTACAACAATATCATAATTAAATAGCTACTAAACCATTACCCCGTAGGCTACGTTAGATTTTTTTTTATGTATAGCTAATGTATTTTTATTTGGATTTCTATTATTTTCTCTTGTTTTGTATCTCAACAGTAAACTAACTTTCAGAGAGAAAAACTTTAGGAAGAAGCAAGAAAAAAAGAGTTAATTCACCCGTCAATCATAATCGGCTCATTCATCATCTCTCTGTTCTTCTCAGACACTTTTGTCCGTCTTTTCCATAGGTCTTTTCCTCAAGCATCAGTTTCTTCTCCCTCATGTCACGTGACATGTTCCTCATTCTCCTGTTCCTCAATTTAACCACTAGATGGGGTTGTTTACTCGATTCTTCAATGATCTTTTCCATGTTTTTCAAGTTTTTCTGTTTGAAATTAAAGTTCTCCGACTCCTAGTCAATCATTTTATCCCTTAAATCTCATCTTTGATCAGAGTGACATATTTTTTTTAAAAATCCCTTGAAAAAAAATTAGTCATGCCTTAAAATACTGTAGCTTGACTGTTACTCGACACCCTTGTCTCCTTTACGCGATGTATTTATTCATAAAACACGGCTATGACCGCTTCACCCAACTGTTCTATGTATCGATGCGCAACACTGCAGTTCCTATGTTGTGTTTATTTGAGATTTCGTGCATATTACACATTGGAGCGTTGTTGTTGCTGTTCACGGTCAGGGACTATTTATTCTAGCGGAAGGAAGGCTTTTAATGCTTTTACTTCGTGAACTTTAATTTACTTTACTTTAATATTTTTATTGTGTGGTAACTGTTGTATAAAAGCAATAAGGTACTCGTGTCAATATTGTCAACATTTCAAGTAGGCCCAAATGCATTTTTTTTTAATCTTTCGGTTTTAGTCAGACAACAAGATCAAACAAATCTGAAAATGTGAATTAGTGAATGCATACCTCTAAAACACACATATTAGCCTATCGTATTTTATTTTAATTACCTTTGAAAACCACCATATGCATATGGTAATCATGACATCACTGTGTGTTTTTAAAGGGGCAACAGGCATCAGAAGTTCCTGTCGCTCTCCTCTTCGCTGTATGTGTTCGGGAGTCTGTGGGATTGAGTCGAGGAACAGCTGATGGTTTGATTGACAGCAGTAGCAGGTGAGGCTTCGAGTTCAGCTGTCCAATAAGCTTCAGCGTCAGGTCTGAGGCTGTGATTGGCTCAGATTGATTGATGATTGACAGCAGTAGCAGGTGAAGGTCTGAGCAGGGCTGTGATTGGCTGTGTGTGACAGACACACACACACACTCTCTCTCTCTCTCTCTCACTCTCTCTCTCTCTCTCTCTCTCTCTCTCTCTCTCTCTCTCTCTCTCTCTCTCTCTCTCTCTCTCTCTCTCTCTCTCTCTCTCTCTCTCTCTCACACACACACACACACACACACACATCAACTGCTGCAAGAATGCAAGTAAATAACAACTGCAGAAGCAGCAGATGCAGTGGAGGTTTAACTCGCTGACTGACAGACAGGCTGCGAAACGCCCTGTGGGAGAGAGAAGTGAAGTGAAGGCTTTAACGTGGAAAGGCACGCCCAATCATCAGTGCCATCATGTTATATAAATCACACTTTCTGAATGAAAAAGATAAAGCGGTAGAACGGGATAAATGATTGCTGAAAACTTTCTGGTTCCCTGAACACATGATTCTTAAGAGCCGAATCTTTGAATCAACACAAAGCATGAACTTTATTGTGAGTATTTTTAGACAACAAACACAGTGCTATCTCACTACTGATTAGTTGTTCATATAACAACGTGGAGTTAAAAATGCATTTTATGAGTTTTGTATTTTTACATAGCATAGCATAGCATCACATAGCATTGCATTTATTTTCAAATATATTACTAGAATTGGTACTTGAACTGTTTATGTAACCGCTAAGAAACCAGAACTGAAAACACACTATAATATTCAATTCCAAACACAGTCAGCTTACTTGTGAATGCAGAGCTGAATTTTTATTATTATTAATGATTCATTTAAATAATATTTAATTAGTTATAGTTAAGAATCACAATTTATTAGAGCCTTATCTTTGTCAGATTTTATTCCTGATTTGAAATGCACAATTTTAACTAGTAATTTAGTAACATTAGCACTTGCACACAGGGAACTATAATAAGCAAGATGGCCGCCGACTGAGGCAAGTTTACGCAAGATCTTTTTCAGAGTGTGTTTACTGGCATGTCTACAGACCTACAATTATTGGGATTTTGTCAACATTTTATCATATCAATTTGGTGTCATTTTGGGTTAAAACAAAACACCGTTTGACCACGCCCCTTCTACGGGAGCCCCGCCCCTTTCAGCGCCGCGCGCTTTTGTGTTCTGTCGTCCGGTTTGTTTTTCCACAGCATAAAGGTAAGATGTTTACTTCTGATTTCAGCGCTCGTTTTAAAAATTTCCACTTCTGTCACACAAAAAGTGACATCCACTTCAAATATTACAGTGCTCATGATAACTCTACAATAAGTAAATCCACTTCACCAGCTAAATATTCGTCAACAGAAGAAATATGCAAATATACACAGAGCTACGGAGTCGGAAGTTCAAAACCGGAAGTTCAAACATAATAATCTAAAGATGGCTGCGCGCTTGTTTTACTCGAGTGCTTAAGGTCTATATGTAGTTACACATCTCTAGTATAACACGCGCATCTGTGAATCTCCACACACACCCCACAAATAACATACAATCCACTGAGCAACAACTGTGTGTGTGTGTGTGCGTGCGCGTTCCTCTGCTGTAATGATGCTTTTAGGACTTCAGATGCTTGTATTCGTCATGGCCTCTACATTCACACGTGGCTTTAATCCAATGACTCCAAAACAGGTTTCTATATCTCTCAAACTTCTTCTTGGGTGATTGTTTCCCATTCAAAAGTGAACCATGAGTGAACCATTTAAAATGCTAAATGAGTTCAAGTTTTAGTTTAGTGCCAGTGTAAGATAAATTTGAGCTGAAACCATAAAGACGAGGAAACACAGCTTTAATCTATTCAACACGAGACTAATTTGACCATTGCAAAAACAAGTGAACATGATTTAACATATTAATCTAACTTTCCTTAACAAGCTTGAGTCAGACAGAGGGAATTAGACTCAACGATGATGTCATAACGCCTGATCTAATTCCAAGGCTAGATGATTGGATCATACATTTTCCTCTAATTTGGGGGTAATTAAATGAACAGTACTTCTTTTCTGCACCGCTGTGACCGACCCCTAATCTTCCTCTGCCATAGCCACAGTCTTTTCCTCTTTTCCACAGTCTTTTAAGGAAGTAAATACAGTAAAGTTTTGAACAACTTTGACACTGTGGGTCGCCGCTACTCGATATCCAATATGTTGTTCTGAAGCAAAAACCACTGATCTGAATTTTTACAAATTGTATTATTCTTAGTCTGCTGTTTAAAAAAAAATTAACAAAAATATTTCACGCACTTTTATATGTGCTGCACATATGATATTGAAAAACGATTCGTCAGCTGTGTGCGGTTGGACGTGGGATTTAAACATCTGACTTGAGCAACTGGCGCTCTGAATTGAGCAGGATAACACATGCTGAGTTATCCGTGCGTTCTCCAGTTGTCTGGGGTTCACGTCTGTCACCGTCTGTCTCAAGGCTTCACCCTTACAGCACACACACACACATGTGTCCATTACTGTATAAAGAGAGAAACATTCGCTTTCACATTTGCTGCAAACCCACAGGAACTGAATAGCAATGGCCTGGAACGTATTAGCATCACCACAATGGCTTATTTTACTTTTTTATTTTAATTTAATTACCTTGTTATGTAAGCCATAAACACAACAAAAGAACACCAGTTTGATTTGATTTATTAATTTTTATTTATTTTTTATTTATTTTAATGGCCTTCTTAAAGGGATACTCCACTTTTTTTGGAAATTGGCTCATTTTTACCACTCCCCCAGAGTTAAACAGTCGAGTTTTACCGTTTTCGAATGTATTGAGCCGTTTTTTTTTTATATTTAGAAGAATATCAGTAAACACACAGTTTCTGGTCTCACCATAGTAGGGAAAAAATATACTATGGAAGTCAATGAGACCAGAAACTGTGTGGTTACTGATATTCTTCTAAATATCATAAAATTGACTGAATTGATTCAAAAATGGTAAAACTCAGCTGTTTAACTCTGGGGGAGTGGTAAAAATGAGCCTATTTCCAAAAAAAAGTGGAGTATCCCTTTAAAGGTGTATTGCACAAGTCTCTGAGCTTTCGCAGAACTATGCCCCCTATGGCGACAAGCGAAACACGCGCGCTTACACAAGCTTTTCATAATCAACGGAGCATCAGCCGCACAAATCTTTTGTTACAATCATAATGTCTTCAGAGGTAATAAAGTTATAAGTCATTATAAATATATGAAAGGTAGGGTTGGGTATCGAGAATCGAGTATCGATTGGAACCGAGACTAACTTTTCGTTTTTCCCGGAATCGTTCAAAAGTTAAAATTTCGATTCCTAGTTTCGATATTCACAGTCCGCCGAGCGGAAGAAGTAACCGCTGAACAACACCAACGAAGAAGCGTCTACCGGAAGTGTTGGCATAACCGCGCGAGTCGAACATGAGTACCTTACGTCGGCGATCCAAAGTGTGGCTTCACTTTTCTAAAAATAACGAAATCTCGGCAAAATGCAAAATTTGTGACAAAAGGAGTATTTTTACAGAAGGAGTATTTCCTTCAGAAAGGATTATTTCCTTCAGAAAGGCCGTTGGTTAGCAAGGTTAGCTAAACTTTTTTGATCCTCTTAGAAGAATCGGAATCGAGAATCGCTAGGAACCGGAATCGAAACAAAGAATCGGAATCGGAATCAGAATCGTTCAAATTCAAACGATACCCAACCCTAATGAAAGGAAAGGCATTTATGTGTGTGTGAGGGGAAACTTCATTTTTTGTTTCCATCTATCTCCATGTTGAACTGTTTTATGTGCTTACTGTATCCAGTTATGATTGTATTATTATGGAAACACGTTCATGAACAATACCCGTTTGAGCCCTAGAGATCTCTCCATTTGTTGAAAGCTTCCCGATGTTGACTCTCGTCTTATTCCGACGCCTGGCACTAGAAAAACGTTTTATTTCTTTGTCTTGCGTGGAGTTTGCGTTGGGGTTTGGAATGAACTACAAGCCGGTCTCTTTGAATCCATCTTCTACTTTTGTGGAAAGTTGACTAAAGTTGTGTCGCTCGAGTTGTCTTCGCTTATACGGAGAATGGCGGCGAATACACAAACCTAGACATCGCCAGGCGAGCGTGAACACGCATGACGTCTCAAATCCGTCCCGACTTCTTCTTATATATTTTACAGTACAGGATTATGGAGGCGATCACAGTGATCAGAGAAGGGCTCATTCAGCCCATCAGGCGATTGTTTAAGCATGTATGGGTTCGAAAAAACTGGTATTTTTAACATGAAATGTTGCGCAATGCACCTTTAAAATCACATCGGTGTGATTTTACTTTACGTTTTAATAGCCTCCTTATGTAAGCCATAAACACAACATTAGCACACGTGTGATTTCTAAGGTTAAACATGAGCTCATCTGTTATCTTTTTATTGCCCTAGATGATGTTTTGGAGGTTCAGACGACGCTGGAAGAGAATTACAGGGACTCCAGAGACCCGAGAGAGGCCGAACACATGCCGTTTGTATGGTTGTTTCAAGTCAAATGTATTTATAGAGCTCTTTTCACAATACACATTGTTTCAAAGCAGCTTTACAGATAATCATGATGTTTATGTTTATAATAATCATGATTTTTCTCCACATAATGGACTTCAATGGGGTCCAAACGGTTCAAAGTCCAAAAGAGAGTTTCAGTGCAGCTTTAAAGGGCTTTAAACGACACCAGACGATGAATAAGGGGCTTATCTAGCGAAACCATCGCTCATTAAAAAAAAATAAATATGAAAAACTAAATTTGAACCAAGAAAGAGTTCGAACATGGACATCTTGGATGACATCATCAGCAAAGTTTTTTTTAAAAGTGAACTACTCCTTTAACAAACACCTTTGTGCTGTAAAAACACACGGACACAGACTAATAGGATTGTTTAGGATGCTTTTGGCCAAAATGGCTCAGAACTAATTAGCAAAAGGCAAGAATTCACTAATTAAACAAGTGTGTGTGATGCGTCTGGCTCTCTGATTAGAGCTAACGGGCTGTAAACATCTCCTGCGATTAAAACCTCATACCTGTTGGGTGAGAAATGTGAGAAACACTCGCTCCGACAGCTGTGTCCGTGTGTTTAACAAACCTTGTGGAGTTTCTAATAAACCTCCAGCCCTCAGCTATATCATAATGAAGGCTGAAGTCACCTGACCGGCCGTGGCCATGACATCATGGGTCAAAGGTTAAACACTTTATCAAAGTAACTGAAGGGGGTAAAAAGTTCAACATTTCATAGATCACCCCAGAACGTGACTGAAAGTTGAATGACCTCATGACCATTTCCTCTTGCCTGATTGCCACCCGAGGCGCACTTTATATTGAGATTAATGTATACTCTTGAGAGGTTTTTAATGCATTGCTTGGTGCTGGTTGCATCTCTATGACGTAATCAGGGTTATTATAGTTAACTAAAACTAAAGCCATAGAAAAAGTATTTAAAAAACATCTAAAAACACAAGAAAAGTACTAAAATGAAAATTAACACGGAAAATGTTATTCAAAATATCATGGCGTCACATTTATTTTTTAGTGCTTCATACAGTATAATGCAGATGGTTTCAAAGCAGCTTTACAATATTAAACATGAAAAAAAATTGATGTAGCAAAGTTATGAATTTAATACAATTTCAGCTGTAAAGCAACTATAAGAAGACAATAGTGTCATTATTCGGCTCAATTTTGAATTGTTAAATGATCAATTATGTATATGTGTATGTATGTGTGTATATATTTATATATATATGTGTGTAGGTATTTATTAATTAATTAATTTTATTTTTTTGTGTAGGAATTTTTATTTATTATAATACTAGGGATTTTAATGTATGCATTTCAATGTCAATGTAAACACCTTGAGTCCAACACAAATTTCACAATAAACTGTATTTCAATTTAGTTCAATGTTGATTCAGTTTTGTTCAATAACTGTGTCAGTGTTGCAAATTAATTAGTTATGAATTAAACCCAGTGTTGATTCGGTTTAGTTCATAAAGTTACACAACAAGCTTCATTCAGGTATAAAGCATCTCTATAGTGTCGTTATTTAGATCGAGTCAGAACTCAATGTTGATTCAGTTTAGTCCAATAACTCAATGTTGCAAAGTTCATCAATTATGAAACAAGCTTCAAAGGATAGTTCACCCAAAAATGAAAATTCTGTCATCATTTACTTTTACTTTCTTCCACTGAACACAAAAGAAGATATTTAGCTATAAGAATATGGTCTTCTAAACATCTTCTTTTGTGTTCAGCAGAAGAAAGAAACTCATACAGGTTTGGAGTAAATGATGACAGAATTTTCTGGGTGAACTATTCCTTTCATCCAGCTATAAAGCAGCCCAGAAGACATTTAATACAATCAATGATAGTTTCTCAGTGATACTAAAATAACACTTGCACACGTTTTCTTGCAGGTGTGTGTGTGTCGAAATGCCCTGTTCACACAGCTAAGCGTCTCGAAGACTGTCTGAACATACGACGGGTGAAAAGAAAAGACAACAGTGACCAACGTAACATCAAAGATGTCCATAAAACTGAAAAGTATTATCAACTTTGATACGAGTCCAATCGAGCCCCGAGTTTACAGGTGAACCTCGAAAAATTTGAAGTTCTTTTATTTCAGTAATTCAACTTAAGCCTTGTGCATCCTTATGGACATTTTTGTCCTTTTCAGTTTTGTTTTTTTGATCACTTTGCCTGTGTTAAAGCTAACTGCAAAAAACTTGCCACAGGTGTGTGTTTTTATTGGAATTTTACTATTTCACCATCACTTTCTTAAAAAAATATTGTTTGCATTAGGTACAAAAAATACTCCCTCTCAGCACCTTCTGGACAAAAATGTCCCCATTGAAACCCATTAAAACTGCCATTTTTAATCCCCGGTTCAGTTAACTATAAAATTATGCTATCTTTGTTAAGAGGCTTTCATTCTGATGGCAAGGCTTCAAAATTTTATTTTTTACTATTTTTTATCAGATGGTGCCTTTTTTTTTTAAGTTTGGCCTATAAAACAAATATCGTATTATTCCTGTTTTCTGGTTCGGCATATTATAGAGCCAACTGGATAAATTATGCAACAATATTTGTGTGGGTGTGTTGGTATGGATGTCAGAGTGTGGTTAGTATGTGTGTTATAAACAAAATTTGTGTGTGTGTGTGCGCATGTGTGTGTTTGTAATACTGAGAGAGAAAAACTGCAAATTCAAATCCAATCACTGTGAGCTCCAGTGGGGTTTTGCTGGCACCCAATGGGGAAAATATGTTACTACGCCCAAACAAACTGTTACCGAAAGCTCATTTTTTGAGATATCATCCTCAAATTTGGAACACAACCTATTTAGATTTATGGCTTTGATTTTATTGCAGTTTTGAGTTCAACCTGATTTATAAAATATATATTTTATATAAAATATTTTTTATAAATAATTTAAACTAAACTTATACCTATATAACTTTTTTTTGGATTTGCTTATTATTATTTTTTACTCCAGCAATAATCTGCAAAGGGTCTTCTTTAAAATGATACCAAACTTAAGTCTGTGCTCCAAAGCGTCACATTTTTATGACATGGACATTTTTGTCCTCTTTTTATCTATGTGTAACATTTTTAATTGATGCACAAGGGTTAAAAGGTGAAACTGATATATAATATAGACTCATTACATGCAAAGTGAGATATTTGCCGTGAACGTAAACCGTATTAAGGACTCAGATCCTGGACTGACTGTATTCTGGCTGTATCTTCTCCCTCATGGCTGATGCCTCTCAGATTAGCAGTGGCACACCTCCTCAACGATGACATGATGGGTTTATGGGTCAGAACGCCACCAACTGTCTTCCGAGTGAGACGAATATAGTTTTAATATTCAGTAAGTAACATAAAAGCGCTGTTCTTGCGACACTGAGATCTATTGACTGTACTTGTTCAGGCTTGAGTGCTGCATTATTTCAGTCTGGTTTCTTCCCCTCTGGTGCCGATGATTGTAAATGGACACATTGTTCTTGTTTTAAATTTGGATCTGAGGGAACGATCTTGAGAAATGTCTTCGCGTCTGACCACAAATCAAAAGTTGAGCGTTTCGTCATTTGGCAATTCTGATACTCACAGATGTTTCATTTCAGTCATGTAAGATGGTTATCAGGAAGGCCGGCACGTTTGAAATATTTTCCTATTTTGTTTTTATTTGTTTATTGTATTTTTTAATTAATTTATATAGTTTAAAAATATGTATTTTATTGTCTTTTTTTTGTCTTTTTGTTCTGGCCTTTTGAGGACCATTTTTAGTAATTATGAGTTCATCATCGTAAACCCTTTACGTTACTATCTTTCTCAGCAACATTTTCTTCAAAACAGTTGGTTCGTGCTTACAGTAGATGATCTGAAAGAGTAACCCGACCATAGAAGAAGACAGTTTGCTTTAATATCCAATGTAATGGCATGCTTTATGAATCACCACGTTACGAGTAATGCACGACAAGTAAATCAAGTTTGCGTAGCTAGAACCGTTTGCTTGATTATATTGGCCTTGAATGTTCTTAAAGGAGTAGTTCACTTTTGAAAAAAAACTTTTGCTGATAATTTACTCACCCCCATGTCATCCAAGATGTCCATGTCTTTCTTTCTTCAGTCGAAAAGAAATTAAGGTTTTTGATGAAAACATTCCAGGATTTTTCTCCATATAATGGACTTCAATGGGGTCCAAACGGTTCAAGGTCCAAATGAGAGTTTCAGTGCAGCTTCAAAGGGCTTTAAACGACACCAGACGATGAATAAGGGTCTTATCCAGCGAAACGATCGATCATTTAAAAAATAAATGAAAAAGTTTAAGTTTTATAAGCACAAATGCTCGCTTTGCTCTGTTCTGTGACTCATCAAAATGAATGAATCTTTTTTCGAGTCATTTCATTCATTTCGTTCGTTGAATAAACGAAATGACTCGAAAAATATTCGTTCATTTTGATAAACGCTAGATAAGACCCTTATTCATCGTCTGGTGTCGTTTAAATTCCTTTGAAGCTGCACTGAAACTCTCATTTGGACCTTGAACCGTTTGGACCCCATTGAAGTCCATTATATGGAGAAAAATCCTGGAATGTTTTTATCAAAAACCGACTGAAGAAAGAAAGACGTGGACATCTTGAATGACATGGGGGTGAGTAAATTATCACACGTTTTTTACTAATCCTTTAATGTTCTCCTTAAATGTTCTTAAACATGCTGGAGCTCTTCTGGAAGGACTTTTTCTCTGATGGAGGACAGAAATCTGTGCAAGTAGCCGTTTCAAGTCAAGGAGATTACTGATATTGGCTCTCAGTGATGCAACAAGTCAAAGCTGCTAAACTTGCAAGGTTGTCCATGACTCAAAATACTGTTTTACAGCAAAATGACGAGTGCGATTTGAGACTCAGAGCAAGCCAGATATAGAGTTGGTGTATTTACAGTGTTCGTCTGATGTGTGTCCAGCTCAGGGCTTCCGCTTGGCATCGACACACAGGCTGATCTCCTCTGTTTGAGCTCACAGCGGAGTCGTGAGGGAGACTATAGCGTACCTGACCGGAAGGAGCGTTTGGGGAAACTGATTGACAACCAATCATTCTTTTGGTAAGCAAGTAAGCAGTGACCTAGCAACCACCTGGAACATCCTAGCAACGTGTAACAAACTCTCAGAACATGTTAGCAATCGTAAAGCGTTGCCCTGGCAAGTACCAGTATCTCTGTGGTGGCAACGTAAAAATGAAATTATTTTTGCAAACATTTAATTTTATTTTATTTTATTTTATTTTATTTTATTTTATTTTATTTTATTTTATTTAATTTTTTATTTTATTTTATTTTATTTTATTGCATTGCCCTGGCAAGTATCAACATTTCCAATGATGACAATGTAAAAATGTTAAAATTATTTTTGCAATTACGTTTGGTGGTTTATTTATTTATTTATTTTATCACCATCATGGTGGCAACATAAAAATAGGATTATTTTTGTAATTATGTTTGGTGGTTAAATATTTTAATATTTTATTGCATTGCATTTATTTAATTAAATTTGCTTTATATGTATATATTTATTTTATCTCCATCATAACAAAATAATTTTTGCTATTATGTTTGTAGCTCAATTAAATATGTATTTGTTTGTTTTAAATCAACCGTGAGTCTATAAAGCTGCTATAGACCTCATCTGAACTTCTGACCTTCTGTTTCTGCGGTTCCTCACTATATTTCTTTCTCATCTCTGTCAAAGAGTATTAAACTGGTGAAGATTTACTTACCATAGAGTTATAGACTAAATATCAACTAAACGTATAATTATTATTATTAGTAGTGGTGCGTTAATAACACACTTCAGCATGTTCTCCTGTCCACTTCAGCTCTTGACTAATGATGTGTTGTTTTTGTGGTGAATGAGGTTGTCTCGGGCTCTTTTGGCTGGCGTTTCTTTGCATTGATAAGCAGTGAAACATGACCAAGGCCACACGGCTCCAGGTGTATGAAGACGTCAGCCATCAGGCATGCACTCCTCTCAGATTGTGCGTGTATGTAACTCGGTACATATCTCTGGCACATTTCTGAGCATATTAAATCAATGATAAAGAGATGAGGTCATAGCTGTTGGGTGCCAGAGGGCCAGTTCTGACGGTTAATGCTCCTTAAAAGCAGAGGCAGAGCATTGAACAGTTTATCGTGTTGGGTTTCGCTTTTAAATATGCATGCTTGGGGCCTAAAACAAATGAATGTGCATTATTTACTTTTGCGGGTAAAGCAATTCTGAGAATCCAGTGAAGGTCAAGTGTCTGGCCGTCCCGTCGGCTGTCGCGACAAAAACACGAGAGGATTAGCTCACCACTGAGGAATTCAAGACAAACAAGATACTCGCACCGCAAATTTATGACTTCACCATTACTTTGCTTGCGTTTTTTTCATCTCGGTTTACTCTCGCCTTTGTTTTCGCAAACTTCTCTTTGACTTTAGTCATTCGCCAGCTTGACAAGTCAAACAAGCTGTCATTTCTGTGATGTTGTGTCATTTTTCTTCATGTTTGACAATGAAATGAGTGGGTGAACCTGTCGGTGTTGTCTCCGAAACCAAACGCATTTAGTTCCTTTAGTACACACACATTTTTGCTTTGTAAAGTGATTGTACGGTAGTTCAGCAAGCCAAATAAATGTGACTATTGCTCAGAGGTTGCTCTTTCAAAACTCATAGGACTTTATTGATTTTTTGGAAAACAAGCTGGTGTTCAAATTCACAATCAAATAGATTCTGTATAGCGGGCGATGGATTAATTATAACACCATAAATATGAATGGAGAGGTCATGTTGGGAAAAGGCAATGGATTTAAGGCCTACTGTCGCGTCAATATTCAGGTTTAAGAAGTTTTGAGCCATCCATACTTTGAGATCTTGTAGACATGAGAACAATATCTTCCAAAAGTTCATTTATTTCACTAATTCAACTTAAAAGGTGAAACTAATATAGGCTATTATATGCAAAGTGAGATATTTCAAGCCTTTATTTGTTATAATGTTGATGATTATGATTTACAGCTTATGAAAACCCCAAATTCAAAATTAGAATACTGTGAAAAGGTTTTAAGTCATAATCATCAAAATTATAACAAATAAAGGCTTGAAATATCTCACTTTGCATGTAATGAGTCTATATAATATATTAGTTTCAACTTTTAAGTTGAATTACTGAACTTTTGCATGATATTCAAATCTTTCGTTTCACCATGTAACTATGAAAATTCAGTCGGATGATCTGACGAAGATATTAGAAATAGAAATGGACCAAGGACGGATCCTTGAGGAACACCATGGGATACAGACAGTGTTCAGGGATATTCGTTTTTTAATTGCTTGTGCTTATCTTGAACAGTTTGAGACATTGTTCAGATCTCGTCTTTTTCATTAAAAGTTGCATTTATTTTCATGTGCATTAAATTCATATTTAGATGTCTGACTTTTGATCTTGAACAGTTTGAGCAAAAGTCTCTATTTCCTCTGGCTGAGATGAAAAAGAGATGTCATTACCGTTGCTCACACAAGGTTAGCGATTTGAACAAACCCCCAAATCTAAGCATTAAGCTTTGGCTTATAACTTGTACGGACATGAATGAGGCATAAATCACACAGCTTTGTTGAGGATAAGCGTGCTGTTATTTTTCTAAGCCCGGGCAAACTGCAAGTTTTCTTCAGAAAATGTAAAGATGTAGTTTGTGATGTTTCTTTTGTGTGGGGAATCTTTGAAGTCATTCAGTATAAATGAGCAGCCGTTGACCCGCGTGTTTCCAGTGATCAAAAGGGTTTTGTTTCTCTGCGGTCGTATCTCGTAATGTCTCGAGCTTCTCCATTTATTTAGAGCATCCGAGTAAAGAGATCATACTGATGTGAAACTTGCGCTCTGTCAAGTAAATGAGCCCATTGTCTCCACGCAGAGCTGCAATTTTCTCTAATGAGGCCCTTGATAAACGCTGCGTGTGTGGCACGGATACGCACAGACGTATTTATCATGTGGTTTGTGCTCGTTTGTGTAAATAAAAGACACTCCGTTGATTTATACTAACAAATACTATAACATCAACCCACTATTGCAGCTTTACTGCGACTACTAAAACTAGTTTCCGTTCCATAGTTTGTGAATGCATGACCATGAGAATTAATATTAATTATTAATGATATTGAAAAAATAATAATATTTCCACAAATGACTGTGTGACTGTAAAGCATATTTTATCAGAATGTAATGATTTCAATTAACATTTTTATTAAGTTAAATTAATGGAATTTTTTTTTTAAAAGGAATGGTATTATTTTCTTATCAAATTGAAATAACTGTTATTGTTATTATTATTGTTATCGATATTCTTATTTTTTGTTGTAATGCCATTGTTTTTAAATTATTGTATAAAATTCATTAATTATGATTATTTTACATTTTATTACTTTTGAGCCTGCCATGAATATAGCATTTGATGCTGAGATTACGTGGTAGAAAAATAAAATAAATAAATAATTTACTTTGAAAAAAAAAGTAAGTGTAAGATACAATTGTTTTATTATTAATTAGATTTTATTTTATTTTAATATTTATTATTGATTTTAATAAATATATTTTTGTAGAGAACATTGTCTATTTTGGCTATTTTATTCATACTTTTTGCTTATATTTTCATAATAATAATAATACTAAAAATAATTAATTACATTTTTATATAGCGCTTTTCTCGGCACTCAAAGCGCTTCATGACAATTGAATCCCCCAAATTCTAATAATTTATTGTTGTTTGAGTAATTTTAAGTTGTAATTTATTAAATTTTTTTTAGTTAGTTTTTTTTTATAGTTTTTTTAGTTGTAATTTCCATTATTCTCATGGTCAGCATATGTTAAATAAATACTAAAACGCTACTAATTAAATAATGCATAATTCCGGGGGTAAATGCAATCGAGAAATGCGTGCAAAAATGCAAGCGAACACAAAGTTCGTTTACTGTAATCAAACCGCCTCGTATCCCCTAAACCAAAGCCTGATGATGAGGGAGAGCAATCAAAGAGCAGAGAAAAGCACATCCAACCACACATTTTGATGAGAGCAGTCACGGCATGACATCATCGCTCATCTTAGAGGAGACTGTTGCGTTTATTGACTGCAGTAAAGCTCATGTAAGCCCACCTTCTGCCAGCCAGGCCTGGTGTCTTTTATCATCATCTTGGGAGGGCATGATATCATCTAGCCCAGCGTCAGCTCCCCGCCATGATGAGCAAGATATTTATTCAAACAAGAACCATCCGCTTATTTCATATGCTGGAGACGACACTATACGGTCCGGGGTGTTGATGCTTTGCCTCTTCATTTCTATATTTTCCATTCAGATTCCTTAGATTAAACCTAGTTTAACAACTAACTGTTAGTTTGTCAAACGAGTTCTTAACATAGTGGCTAAGTTTATGCAACCGAAACAGAGTAAAATAAGCCTAACTATAGATTTGGCATAAAATTTAAGTGCAAAACCTACAGCGGCAATATTGGAGTACTGTAAGTGGTTACTAGGGTGTTTCTAAGGTGAAAAAAAGTGTGTTGGATTTTTTTCGAAAAGACAGACTATTTCTAGTTCTTGCTTGTAAAACATCGGAAACCATTTTATTGCTATGCTATGATGTTATGAGTGGTTGCCAGGGTGTTGCTAGGTTGCTTGGATGTTGCTAGGTTACTGACCCAAGTCTAAAAAGTTCTACTCCCACAAGTCTTTTTTAATTTATTTTTGTTGTCTGTATTGTTTAGGTCCATCTTTCGGTGTACAGAATAACTCTAATGCTCTAGTGCTAATGAATCCCAACTTCTGCAGACTCTCATTTAGCCTTTTATATCAATTTAAACATTTGAGAAAATATATGGTCAAATATATGACCTCATTCCACAGTCCCTTGAACCAATAACTGCAGATAAATATGTTTTGATGCGTTGCAAGTGTGTTTTTAACTCCCTTGAAGTGTAATATTAGGAGTTTTTTGAGGTGCGGCATCATGTGAAATAAAGATCCAGCGTTTTCAAAGCTCCACCCATTTCCCTCCTCAAGTATAGAGTTTATCTCTGATGTTCAAGCTGCAACACATTAAAGGCTCTCTGTGGATGACTTCATAGTGAAACCAGAGGCTTTTACAACAGTCATTAACCATGTCATAACCAGGGCCGACGCAACCATAAGGCTCGCTGCCGACTGATGGATCTGCTAAATGAGACGCCTAATCCTGAAGTATGGGTGAAATGCTGAACTATTTATGTTAAACCATCCTTTTTAAGTATTTAATGAAGCTTGAAATAACCTGGATGAACATTTGATTGTCCCACGCTCAGGTGAAAAGAGTGATCTGGAGTTCTCGAATATGTTTCATTGAAGCATCAACTTTATCTCGGTTGTTTCTCTGAAAATGCCAAAGAGAAATATAAATGAAATGGTTGAAACGTTAAGAGTAGAGAAACACCAATACTAAATTTCTCATACCGATAGTTTGATTTTCTTAAAAAAAATCTCTCCTAAGTCGCAACTAATGCTGTAAACTATACAGGGAAGCCTCTCATTTGGTACAATACTTTAATGTTAGAGATTAACATCAACAATAGAGCTATTTTATTTTCAGATATACTAATTACACTCAAATTAAAACGAATTTGAAATGTTTGTATACAACTATAGTATTTTTCATAAACACTTGAATGAACGAGAATGAACCTCATTGGTTCTTGCTGAAGCTCAAACGTGATGCGTAACTCGAGAATGAACCTCATTGGTTCTTGCTGAAGCTCAAACGTGATGCGTAACATGAGAATGAACCTCATTGGTTCTTGCAGAAGCTCAAACGTGATGCGTAACATGAGAATGAACCTCATTGGCTCTTGCAGAAGCTCAAACGTGATGCGTAACACGAGAATGAACCTCATTGGTTCTTGCTGAAGCTCAAACGTGATGCGTAACACGAGAATGAACCTCATTGGCTCTTGCAGAAGCTCAAACGTGATGCGTAACATGAGAATGAACCTCATTGGTTCTTGCTGAAGCTCAAACGTGATGCGTAACTCGAGAATGAACCTCATTGGCTCTTGCTGAAGCTCAAACGTGATGCGTAACTCGAGAATGAACCTCATTGGTTCTTGCTGAAGCTCAAACGTGATGCGTAACACGAGAATGAACCTCATTGGCTCTTGCTGAAGCTCAAACGTGATGCGTAACATGAGAATGAACCTCATTGGTTCTTGCTGAAGCTCAAACGTGATGCGTAACTCGAGAATGAACCTCATTGGTTCTTGCTGAAGCTCAAACGTGATGCGTAACATGAGAATGAACCTCATTGGTTCTTGCTGAAGCTCAAACGTGATGCGTAACATGAGAATGAACCTCATTGGCTCTTGCAGAAGCTCAAACGTGATGCGTAACACGAGAATGAACCTCATTGGTTCTTGCTGAAGCTCAAACGTGATGCGTAACACGAGAATGAACCTCATTGGCTCTTGCAGAAGCTCAAACGTGATGCGTAACATGAGAATGAACCTCATTGGTTCTTGCTGAAGCTCAAACGTGATGCGTAACTCGAGAATGAACCTCATTGGCTCTTGCTGAAGCTCAAACGTGATGCGTAACTCGAGAATGAACCTCATTGGTTCTTGCTGAAGCTCAAACGTGATGCGTAACACGAGAATGAACCTCATTGGCTCTTGCAGAAGCTCAAACGTGATGCGTAACACGAGAATGAACCTCATTGGCTCTTGCAGAAGCTCAAACGTGATGCGTAACATGAGAATGAACCTCATTGGCTCTTGCTGAAGCTCAAACGTGATGCGTAACTCGAGAATGAACCTCATTGGTTCTTGCAGAAGCTCAAACGTGATGCGTAACACGAGAATGAACCTCATTGGCTCTTGCAGAAGCTCAAACGTGATGCGTAACATGAGAATGAACCTCATTGGCTCTTGCAGAAGCTCAAACGTGATGCGTAACACGAGAATGAACCTCATTGGTTCTTGCAGAAGCTCAAACGTGATGCGTAACTCGAGAATGAACCTCATTGGCTCTTGCTGAAGCTCAAACGTGATGCGTAACACGAGAATGAACCTCATTGGCTCTTGCAGAAGCTCAAACGTGATGCGTAACTCGAGAATGAACCTCATTGGCTCTTGCAGAAGCTCAAACGTGATGCGTAACTCGAGAATGAACCTCATTGGTTCTTGCTGAAGCTCAAACGTGATGCGTAACACGAGAATGAACCTCATTGGTTCTTGCTGAAGCTCAAACGTGATTCGTAACACGAGAATGAACCTCATTGGTTCTTGCTGAAGCTCAAACGTGATGCGTAACACGAGAATGAACCTCATTGGTTCTTGCTGAAGCTCAAACGTGATGCGTAACACGTGAATGAACCTCATTGGCTCTTGCTGAAGCTCAAACGTGATTCGTAACACGAGAATGAACCTCATTGGTTCTTGCTGAAGCTCAAACGTGATGCGTAACACGAGAACGAACCTCATTGGCTCTTGCTGAAGCTCAAACGTGATGCGTAACTCGAGAATGAACCTCATTGGCTCTTGCTGAAGCTCAAACGTGATGCGTAACATGAGAATGAACCTCATTGGCTCTTGCTGAAGCTCAAACGTGATGCGTAACTCGAGAATGAACCTCATTGGCTCTTGCAGAAGCTCAAACGTGATGCGTAACACAAGGATGAACCTCATTGGCTCTTGCTGAAGCCCAAACGTGCTTCGTAACTCGAGAATGAACCTCATTGGCTCTTGCTGAAGCTCAAACGTGATGCGTAACACAAGGATGAACCTCATTGGCTCTTGCTGAAGCCCAAACGTGCTTCGTAACTCGAGAATGGACCTCATTGGCTCTTGCTGAAGCTCAAACGTGATGCGTAACATGAGAATGAACCTCATTGGCTCTTGCTGAAGCTCAAACGTGATGCGTAACACAAGGATGAACCTCATTGGCTCTTGCTGAAGCCCAAACGTGCTTCGTAACTCGAGAATGAACCTCATTGGCTCTTGCTGAAGCTCAAACGTGATGCGTAACTCGAGAACGAACCTCATTGGCTCTTGCTGAAGCTCAAACGTGATGCGTAACACGAGAACGAACCTCATTGGCTCTTGCTGAAGCCCAAACGTGCTTCGTAACACGAGAATGAACCTCATTGGCTCTTGCTGAAGCTCAAACGTGATGCGTAACTCGAGAATGAACCTCATTGGCTCTTGCTGAAGCTCAAACGTGATGCGTAACTCGAGAACGAACCTCATTGGCTCTTGCTGAAGCTCAAACGTGATGCGTAACACGAGAACGAACCTCATTGGCTCTTGCTGAAGCTCAAAAAATGACTGTTTAATTCACATGGATTAGTTTTTTTACGATAGTTGCGTAACTGTCAATGGAGGGACAGAAATCTCATCAAAAAGATCTTCATTTGTGTTCTGAAGATGAACGAAAGATTACGAGTTTGGAAAGACACGAGGGCGAGTAATTAAAGACAGAATTCATTTTTCGTTGAAATATCCTTCAAACTTTCCACTCTCATACAGGCTTTCCCCCGTCCATCACGTCTGGCGTTTTCCCTGCTGTTGTAAATGTGACTCAGTCAGCTCCACACACACTGTTGTCAAGGGGTGAAAGGTCATCATGTGTTCAGAACACATGTCGTTCCTCTGCTTAAATTAGCTTGTGCACTTTCATAGCTCAGGAAACCTGTCGAGACAACTGTCGGAGGCCCAGAACAAAGACGCGAGGAGAGCGCCTGAAGTGCTTCACTCGAGCGCAGACGGCACAGAAGCACCACCTCGGACTGTGGCCGTATTCGTTAAAGCATCCGCTAAACATTTGCAGCACGTTTTGGAAGGTAAGCGCTTCTGTTTGCATTGCATTCTGGGTCACCCAGGGGTCTCCTGCCGTCTCGCTCTTATCTCCGTTCTCCTCTGTTCTCAGTCAGAGAGGAAGTTTTGACAGCCAGACTTTACAACCTCTCCCGCCTGCGCTTTGCACATGCTCTGACAGAAGTCCAGTGACTTCATCCCTCATTCACGAAAGCTTCCCCTCCTCCTCCCTCTCTCTCTCTCTCTCTCTCAGTCCGGCATCATGCCATGCGTTTTCCTCTTGCTGCGCTCTCTGTTCAGTAGCAGATTAGCAGGCTCTGTCGCGCAGCTCCTCCGCCGAAGCCTCACGGCGGCTGCTGGCCGACTCGGGACCGTCCTGCGACACATCTGGGACCGGATCAGTTCCCAGGAGTCCAAGGAGGCCATCCTGGGCTGCGTCTTGTGCATTCTCAACATGCACAAGAAGGTGGACAACTAGATTTGATTTTGTGCATTTCTTGGACTTTTTTTACTTTTTATGTTTTTTTTTTTGTTCATACTGAACTTAACCATGTCGGAGAGCATTGGGAGGAAAATCCAGCCTTTCACCATCGGGACCAAACTCTCGGCGCCGGCCGTGCCCAAGTGCTCGGACTTGGTTCCAGATGGTTACCTGCCGAATCGCACGTTCTCCGAAAACTGCAAACTGAGGCACCTGAACGAACAGGTGTCTCTCTATCTGGGCCGCTGCGGGTCGAAACACACACGTGAAGACCAACACCTGAACAGAAACGCAAGCTCCCCGAACACTGCGTCCAGATCCATCCGCAAGATCACCATCTCCAGCCGGACGGAGGCGTCGAAGGACAGACTGACTCCAGGGATGGACCTGAAGAAAACAAGAGGCAAATCTGAGAATATTAATAACAATAACAACAACACGCCGCTGCCTAAAATAGTGGGTGTCAGCTGTGAGAATAAACCCGACTCGCATCTGAAGGTAAGAAACGCTTTCTTTGGATTCCTGTATACGATCAATCTGTAAAAATGTGCAGTTAGAATGAGTGGACATGAAACTACTATTAAAAAATCTAGTTTACTTATCAAATGATAATTAGCTAAATGATATTTGCGTAAGGCTGAAGTAAATTTTTTTTTTTTTTAATGTGAAAAAATGCTTAATTATATTTACGGCTATATAATATTACATAATGTGTATGAAAAATTAAAGCCCTTGATGTCCAGAAAACAATGCAATTTTCTTTTTTCGGCATACATTTCATTTATAAAGCTCATAATATTCATTTTAAATAAGTGCTTTATATATTTTATGAATGAATGTGTGAATTAATTAATAATTATTGGGATTAATTCAATTTTAAGACAAGAATGCTTAGAACTTTTCCAAAAATATATAAAAATACGTAAATATTATTATAATGCAATTAGTATGTTATTTTAAAGGGTGAAATAGGCTACATTCTAATTTTATTATTTTTAATGATTAAATTAGCAGACATTTATTATTTATAAAGCACATAATATTCGTTATAAGTAAGTTCTTTATATATAAGATGAATGAATGAATGTTTATTTCTGGATGATTTAATATTAAGACAAAAATGCACCAACAACAAATCTGTTTTTTAGCACAATATAATATTACATAATGTGTAAGCAAAAAAAACAAACAAAAAAAACCTATTGATATTTGGAACAACAATGTTTTTATTTACGTTGCCCATTTCATTATTAATTATGAAATGTTGATTTGTTTAATTTATGAAGCATGTGATATTCTTTATAATCAAGTGCTTAGGGATGGGCAACGATTAATCGAGATTAATCGCATCCAAAATAAAAGTTTGTGTTTACATAATATATGTGTGTAGTGTGTATAATTAATTTGTATATATAAATACCCACACACACACATGCATGTATATATTTATGAAAAATGTGTTATTAATATATCAAATATTTATATTTATATATAATATTAATTGTGAATAAATATATACATGCATGTGTGGGTATTTATTTATACAAATTAATTATACACACTACACACATATATTATGTAAACACAAACTTTTATTTTGGATGCGATTAATCGTTGCCCATCCCTACTTTATAAGTATAATACATTTATTTATTTATTATTAATTTATTATTAATGATGAAATGTTGATTTGTTTAATTTATGAAGCACATGATATTCTTTATAAACAAGTGCTTTATACATTTTATAAATTTATGAATGAGTGTATGAGCAAAAAGCTTTTCATATATGTTTTAACTGGTTATTAATAGGGTTAATATTAAGACAAAGGAGGCACAATCAACAAATCTGTTATAATACAGTTCATTAAATTGATGTGTGATTATAAAAACCGACAGTAAACATTTAAACAGGAACTAATCCTGGTGTCGAGGAATCTGCTCTTCGGAGTCTCTTCTTCATGTTGTCTTTGTTTAGCAAAAGCTTCTGTGATCAAAACATGTGGAGTTGTCATGGAAACGGTACACAAATATACGGCGATGATGTCATCGCCCTTTCAGCTTTAATATTAGTTGATGCAAGTCCACATGAACTGATAGGCACGTCTTCTACGAGCTGGAAAGCGCAGTGTGTGTGTGTGTGTGTGGTTCAGATGATGTGTTTATTATGTAACGCTGCTCAAGTTCAGATGATGTCAGAGCTTCGGCTCAAAGGCTCCTTTCTATTACCTTCCACTCTCAGGCTTCAGTGTGTGTTCGCTTGGGCTTTGTTTAATGTCAGTGTGTCAGGAGGAGACACCGTTCACGTTTATACTATTCAACTTAAAGATATACTGTGGGGTCTAAAAGACTCATAACACTACACTGTAAAAAAAATATGTTCATGATTTGTGATCACAACATTTTTTCGTTTGTCAAATCAACTTTATGTGGTTCAGATAACATAATATTTTGAGTTTCTGATGATTCATTGAATTAACTCAATTTTTCCATTTCAATGAACTTACAATATTAAGGCAACCAGTTTAGTTCATTTTTTAAGTTAATCCTCAGTTCATCCTTTTTTTCTTCTCATGTTTATTTCATTACAAATTGAATTATCATTATCAGTTTGAGTGAAAAGTTTTGAAATGTTTAGAAAGTTTAAGAATTTCTAGTATTTGGTCTGTTCTTATATTAATACATGTGCATTATAATATAATATAATTAGTGCTATCAAAATATAATATAATATAAGTGCTGTCAAATCGATTAATCGCATCCAACATAAAAGTTTGTGTATATATTTATATAATACTACTTACAAACTTTTATATTAGATCCACTTAATCTAAATATAAAATAATAATATAACAATATAATACATTATTTAAAATAATAACATACAATTATAAATGTTTAATTTATATAGCACCTTCACATAGGCTCAAGTTTGTTTTAAAATAAATAAATGGTATATTTTTATTGTATGTTAGTGTATTTTAAAACCTATAAATAATCGGTTGTCATGAAAACCAAAACAATATTGTGTATATCTCATATAATAGTTCTGGATCACACCGGCTCATTGTTTGTGTGTTTGTTCAGGTGTTGCTGTGTAAAGATGGTGAGAAGCAGTGCAGTGCGGACCGAGAGAAATCCACCGCTTCTCCACAGGTAAACCTTATGATTTATTAGATTAATAACTCTATTCTGAAGTGACTGACATCATATCAGGGCCAGTTGCATAAACATGACACTTAAGTTCTAGTATGACCAACATTTTATTTCAATTAGTTTTAGATTACTATAATAACCCTTGTGTAACTCTCATTTGTGAATTATGCTTAAACATCTTTTTTTTCCGCATAACTTAAAGGAGTAGTGATAATTTACTCACCCCCATGTCATCCAAGATGTCCATGTCTTTCTTTCTTCAGTCGAAAAGAAATGAAGGTTTTTGATGAAAACATTCCAGGATTTTTCTCCATATAATGGACTTCAATGGGGTCCAAATGGTTCAAGGTCCAAATGAGAGTTTCAGTGCAGCTTCAAAGGGCTTTAAACGACACCAGACGATGAATAAGGGTCTAATCTAGCGAAACCATCGGCCATTTCAAAAATAAATAAAAAAGTTTATTTTCGTGACTCTCCTGTTCAAACTCGGTCATCAAAATGAACAAATCTTTTTTCGAGTCATTTGGTTGATTTAACGAACGAAATGAATGTTCGAGTTCGAACAGGAGAGTCACGAACAGGGCAAGATGACCATTTGAGCTGATAAAACTTAACATTTTTTATTTATTTTTGAAATGAGCGATCGTTTTGCTAGATAAGAGCCTTATTCATCGTCTGGTGTCATTTTAAGCCCTTTGAAGCTGCACTGAAACTCTCGTTTGGACCCCATTGAAGTCCATTATATGGAGAAAAATCCTGGAATGTTTTCATCAAAAACCTTAATTTCTTTTCGACTGAAGAAAGAAAGACATGGACATCCAGATTTCTTGTATTTGTACTTGGATTTCTTGCAGAATTAGATTTTGCCGGTGAATTCCCTCTTGAGTGGTTTGTGTTCAGCCGTAGCCAGATGTATATAAGATAATGGGCTCTTGGAATTTAGGAAGTGATGTCAGTGGCGCAGCAGGCCAAGCCTAAGCGACTTATTATTTTAAGTGTTCAGTTGGGTTTTGCAGAGGAAAAAGCAGCGGTGAAACTTTTACAGGTCGTTTGGGGTTAATGTGAGTCGAGGCTTTGATGAGGCGTGGATGTGGTCTCGGACACCTGTCCTGTGCACAGCGCTGCTGTTTCAGAGGCACGATGCCTGCGGAATAAATGTTTACTCGCAGCATTGTGGGAAATCAGCACACAAAACAAACCGGTGGCCTGTGGGCCGAGGCTTGAGTCATCCTGCGATCGGGAATCTTTCCTCACTGCGACATGTGGAAAACATGAGGTCATGCAGGATGAGATGAGACTCGAGTCACTGGACATGGACGGGACGGGACGAGCGATGGACACACCTTACATTTACACTGCAAAAATCAGTTTTGTCTTGTTTTCCAGTAAAAATATCAGAATGTCCATAAAACAATTTGAGAAGCAACATTGCTTTACCCCTACCCCTTTTTCTGGATGGGGAATGGGGGTTAAAATGCACTATTCAAACTTAAATGGTTGTTTTAAAGCAAACACTCAGCAGATTATTGCTGAAGTGAAAACACTTCAAAAAATGAAAGTATGAAAAAGTTTGTGTTTACAGTAAATCAAATATACTTTATATTTTTTTAATTTATATAAAATCTAAATTAAATAAACTCTAAAATTACTATAAAATCAAAGCTATAAATCTAAGCAAGTTATGTTCCACGTTTGAAGTTGATATCACAAAAATTGAAGTTCCCATGAGATTTTGTTTGGGCGTAGTACCAAAAATAGCCACCGGGTGCTATTGAATTCCATTTAATTTAGATTTATACATTCTGCTTTAACAAATTAATACATTTCTGTCCAAATATCACTTCTGTCACAAAATGTGGGACCTTGAGACACAGACCTTTCTGAAAATATGTGTTTTGTCAAGATTAGAAAAGATTAGAAAATATAATGAAGCCCAAAAGGGGAGGAGCCTGATAAAATAAGTACCGTTTCTATGGTAACGCAACATTGAATTATAAAACTGTTTTCACAGGATGAATTCTGAGTTTATAAGCTTTCAAATGATGCCTAATTTATGATAACTACTATAATATGAAAGGCAATAAAAATAATGTTATATTTTAGAGAATAATATATATCTATCTATATATAACCATTTTTAGACGATAATATTATACTATTTCTATTGAAAAATACTAGATTATATGTTTATTATGAACTTTTAGCATAAAAAAGAAGTTTCAATGATTAAAAGTGCGTGCATCGACTTTTTGTGACAAGGTCAGACCTCCTGTTACGATGCAGATTTTTTGAGGTGCACTCTTGTCATAAATTCATCAGTTACTCTTCCTACATAATTTGTAACACAAAACAGGGGTAGAATATCTATTTAGAAGTCTTAGACATTTCCAACGATATATAATTTGTCATAATTAGATTAAGATTTAATGGAAGTATAGTGAGGTAAAGTTAGGCATCCTGGTACTGAGACGGTGACAGTAAGATATTCTTGTTTAATTAAGTGTATTTTATTTAAACTTTGGCATGTTTTTTTTGTTTTTTTTACATTTTATATGTGGAGTGTATAATATTTTCTTTATGCATATTCTTTTATTTGCTTAAAACAAACAAATTATGCTTATTGGATTTACAACCATTTAAAAAAAACTTAAAAATATTGCTTAAAATAAGAATAAAAAATATATAATATAATATTAATCATATACATAATAAACAATATAATATATGCTTTATATATATATATATATATACAGTATATTTGTATAAAACAAGAAACAAAAAATTTGCTTATTAAATTTGTGACCATTTTTAAAGCATTAATTAAAAAAATATTGCTTAAAACAAGAATAAAAAAATATACATTCATACATATATATAATAATATATTATTTATATTATATTCATTCATATTTTCATATGTTGTAATCATATATTAAAGTATATTCATATTTTATTTTTAATAATTATAAGAATAACTTGTTTTACTTTTACTAAGAATTGTTGAGTGGATCCATTGACATCTGAGTTAAATGTATTTAATAATGAAAAACAAGACAAATAAAGATACTGATGAAGATGAATTTTTTTTTGCAGTATAATGTATTTGGAAACAAACACGTGCTCTCAGCGTTTATTTCTGATGGTGATGATAGGATAAGGTAACAGGCCGCCCTTTCCCAACATCGGCACAGATGTTTCCTGACTTTATTCACTTTGTGAAATTGTTCGAGCACTTTAAATGTGTCCTCGCCACCATCATCATCATCCCCGGTTGTGCTGACGCTGTCTTCTGGTTATATAAGACTGTTTGCAATAGCTTTCTGTATTGTAAACTGTGTCATTATATGTTCCCAGCAAACCTTTACAGCTCCAGTCAGTCGAGAGACTATCATTAGACATCGTTTGATTGGAAACTACCAATAGCATCACTCTTACTGTTGCACATGTGTTAGTGATAATAACTGTCTCATTCTTTTCAGTGTGCTCTTGTGGATCATTTCCCACATATTTAAACATGAGCTGCTCTTCCTCACTCGTAGTCATCAATGACATAATCACTGTGGGAATTTACTTTGTGGTCGTGTGATCTGAAATGACCTTGTTACTTGTTTTTCAGCCCTTTCATTCTGTAAGCGTCTATATAAACTCACAATGACGTCACGCAAACATCTCAGGCCGGCCAGCACAGAATGTTCAGATGGTTTAGCTCATCTATATTACCACTTTTTCCCATGAATAAGTGACATTTTCTTATTTTTTTTCCCCACACAGACTCAGATACTCAAAACCCAAACAAGAATGGATGCGGTGGACGGTCCAGCCTGTGAGCTTTTGGTTTCAAACGTCTCATCGGTGCAGAATGACCACAGTTTCACCCAACAAAACACGCTTTTTAACAAGGAGATCACTCAGGTATGATCGCTGGACTCTGACTATCATCTGCACGTATTTGAAAGTCAAGACTAGGAATAATTCTCATAAAAGTTGTGTTTTCTGTGTTATTCATTTGCATTTTATGTCCTTGGCAGATGATTTTTATTGCTTTAATTGCATTCAAGGTATGATTTTTTTAAAATGATTAATACATTTCATGCATTCCTGGGAATCAAACCCCTGTCTCAGAGCTGCTAACACAGTTTCAGCTGTAAGAATGCTGTTTACGGTCAAAAGGTCACATTTCACACCAAACGTCAAACATATTGGAAGAAAATTAAGTCTAATAAGTGGAACTATTTCTTTTAATAATAACAAAATATGGCAATAATTGTTTCATTCAAATCAGCCAATATTAATTTTTAACTAAGCAGTGCAAATTATGCAATCATAATATAGATATAAAATACAATTTAAATGATAATTCTACATATATATAAAGTATATTTTCATAAAAAATATAAATACAGACAGACAGACCAACATACAGATAGACAGACAAACAGATAGACAGACAGACAGACAAACAGACCGACAGACAGACAAACAGACAAACAGACCGACAGACAGATAGACAGACCGATAGATAGACAGACAGACAGACTGATAGACAGACAGACAGACAGATAGACAGACAGGTAGACAGACAGGTAGACAGACAGATAGATAGACAGATAGACAGACAGACAAACAAATAGACAGACAGACAGACAGATAAACAAATAGACAGACAGACAGACAGACAAACACATAGACAGACAGACAGACAGACAGACCGATAGACAGACAGACAAACAGACAGACAGACAGACAGACCGATAGACAGACAGACAGGCAGACAGATAGATAGACAGACAGGTAGACAAACAGGTAGACAGACAGGTAGACAGACAGATAGACAGACAGATAGATAGAAAGACAGACAGACAGACAAATAGACAGACAGACAGATAGACAGACAGGTAGACAAACAGGTAGACAGACAGGTAGACAGACAGATAGATAGACCGACAGACCGATAGACAGACAGACAGATAGATAGAAAGACAGACAGACAGACAAATAGACAGACAGACAGATAGACAGACAGACAGACAGGTAGACAGACAGATAGACAGACAGATAGATAGATAGACCGACAGACAGACAGACCAATAGACCGACAGACAGACAGATAGACAGACAGACAGACAAACAGATAGACAGACAGACCGATAGACAGACAGACAGACAAATAGACAGACAGACAAACAGACAGACAGACAGACCGATAGACAGACAGACAGACAGACAGATAGATAGACAGACAGGTAGACAAACAGGTAGACAGACAGATAGACAGATAGACAGACAGATAGATAGAATGACAGACAGACAGACAAATAGACAGACAGACAGACAGACAGATAGACAGACAGGTAGACAGACAGGTAGACAGATAGATAGACCGACAGACCGATAGACAGACAGACAGATAGATAGAAAGACAGACAGACAGACAGACAGACAAATAGACAGACAGACAGACAGATAGACAGATAGACAAACAGGTAGACAGACAGATAGATAGACCGACAGACCAATAGACCGACAGATAGACAGACAGACAGATAGATAGACAGACAGGTAGACAGATAGACAGACAGAAAAACAGATAGACAGACAGACAGACAGACACACAGACAGACAGACAGATAGATAGATAGATAGATAGATAGATAGATAGATAGATAGATAGATAGATAGATAGATAGATAGATAGATAGATAGATAGATAGATAGATAGATAGATAGATATACTGATGGATGAATGGATCTCTGTGAAGAGGTGGACCTGTTTTTGGTCATCTTTTAGTTTTTTCCCTGTAAACTGATGTCAGAAGTGGTGAATTGTTGGAGTGGTTGCATCACCAAAGTGTAAAATTACACTTGCAGTTTACAGACAAAAGAAGAGCTCGTGCAGATAAAGGTGTAAAGCGAGCGTTCTGGCCCTCTGACCCTGTCCCAGCCCTTCTGTTCCTCTTCTGTGCTTCTCTTTCTGTGGACTAGAGCGGCAGCACAGGCGAGTGGGAGGGAACAGCACAGCCACAAGAGGAGCAATTATTTTGGGATGAGATCATTGTTTGGCCCCGTCTGTTCACGCCTCTGGTCTTCTGAGGCCTGAGTGCTCTCGTTCTCCCTTCGCCACACACTCGCTCTGACATACAGGGCATTTGTGCTTCAGGACACAGCTGCTCAACAGCCCGTGTGACCCGTGAGACTCATGAGTTACAGCGCAGTGTTTCAGATGACAGACGAGCGTAACACGTCCGTAATGTTAACAGGCCAAAGATCCGCTGCCATTCGTTTAGGAAATGGCCTTTGGATGTATATTTATTCTTACGTCTGTGTTGGGCAAACCCTCCATCTCTTTATGGGACTCAGTTAACTGATTGACGGAGTGTAGCGTCGGGGATGTGGAAACGGGACTCTGTTTAAGAAATCCCAAATTAAGGTGAATTAAAGAGGGGAAAGTAAACACATCCTCCGGCACTCTAAATTTATATACCAATTAAATTAAATTTATACACTGCACTTACTTAGTTACAAATGACACTTACTTACAAATGCTTTTCTTACTTAGTATTTTTCTCTAGTTTCCAGTCCAAATATCAAAAAAATCTTAAATCAAGATCATTTACTATGAGTAAAATTACATAAGATATTATGTCTTGTTTTGTGGGGGAATTAATCGAATAAATTGAGTTGATGCTTAAAAAAAAGCTAAATTATCTGCCAATGGGGTGAGAAAAATAATCTTAATTCAAACAGAAACAAGATTATTTTTCTTGCCACATTGGTTGATAATTTTTCTTGTTTTAAGCATCAACTCGTTTTATTTTGATTAATTTCCCCAGAAAACATGATATCTTACGGCATTTTACAATTTTAGGAAATTTGATATTTGGACTGGAAACGAGAGAAAAATACTAAGTAAGAAGAGCATTTTTTTTGCAATGTTCAAGTATCTAATCTGAAAGAAAGATATTAATTCTTTTATTCAGCAAGGAAGGATGCATTAAGTTAATCAAAAACGACAATAAATACTGTTAAAAATGGTTAATGTTACAAATAAATGCTGTTTCTATACCTGAAAAAAATTCCCAGCTGTTTATGACATTGATAATTATCAGAAATTAATTTTGATAATTAATTTTCATTATCAAATCTAATTTTGATAATTATCAAAAAAGATTTGCTTCTCTTTTTGAGCAGCAAATTATCTTATTGTAAGGATCATGTGACACTGAAGACTGGAGTAATGATGCTGAAATTTCAGCGTTGATCACAGGAATAAATTACATTTTAAAATATATTAAAATAGAAAACAGTTATTTTAAAAGAAAATAATATTTCACATTATTGCTGATTTTACTGATTTTTTATTTTTTTTATTTTTTTATTTACTGAATTTTTTAACAAATAAATGCAGCCTTGGTGAGCAGAAGACTCTTTTTTTTTTTTCAAAAAACATTTAAAAATCATAAATCTGTGGGATTATTTTGACCCGTTTCATCGTCCAGGATGAAAGATGTAGTATGAGGATGAGGAAGCATGTCCTAACTCAATAACCACTTGATATCAATTTGCTAATTCACTCAGAGAAGGACTTTGAAATGGCGTCATGCCATTATGCGATATATAATTTCCCCAAAACATGCGGTATGATTTACAGAATGTTATTTTTTGAAAAACAGACTATTGTTCTAACGGGAAGCGGAAGAAACAAAGGCTTCGGCCTCCTGTATGACTATGAAGTCATCGAAACGAGGCGATAGAGCTGTTTACACAGGCCTCCAATACAGAAATACCTTTGAGCCTGTGGGAAGCCATTAAAAATAATGGCTGATCTTTTATTAGAAGTGACATCATATTATTTTTTATCTGCACTGTGAGATCTTGCCAAGCATTGTGGTGTATTTTTCCCCCTTTTGTCCACATGCGATGTGAATCTTCGTGCTTTTGATGTGAGAAAGATTTCGCTTTATACTCTTAAGACCACACATTTCTGAAAAATGTGAAAAACAAAATTGACGATGATTACTATTTAATATGTGGACTAGTAATAGTGATGGTGTCTTTAGATATTATCCCCAAGCTGTCTCCTTATATTTAGCCTGATTTATTGGTTTTATTGGCTTTGGAAATCTCAACGCTGCATTTAGTCTTGTCGAAATGACAAGTTCATTTAACAATCCTTTCGTTGGTGGTGATGTGGGTGGGCTTTTTGAGGACCGCCAGTGGTCATACATTGTGTTCATACCAAATAAACATGTCCAAGGCTCGACCACCTGTTTTCTATTCGCGCGGTGCAAACATGGCCAGAAATGGTGCTTTCAAAAGCCTTATGCAACAATCCGTGCGCTCCAGCCAAAAGAAACGGGACATCTGAGAAACAGCGAGCGATCTCCCGATGATGTTTCTGAAGTGTTTCTGTAAGCCGAGACACAAGTAATCGCTGTTTTCTTCAGAAACAAGAACTTGTCTTCCCTCGGCGTGAAATAATAGCGAGCGACTGTGACTTCACACATGTGCTTTAAAGAACCCTTTAAAATCTATTTGCTTAATATTGTGTTTCCACAGTGCTCTCAGGAAGCTAAGCGAGCGTAAAATGGGCCTTAAGTGTCTCAACATGTGTTCATGTTTCAAGCATTAACAATAAAGTACAAAGAAAAAACAGGAACTAACATGTGATCCAGGCTTAATAGTTCAGAAATTAGTCATTTTGCGTGGAATTGGCATTTGTTTCGGCCGGATTTCTCCAATAATAGAAGCATTTAAAGGGATAGTTCACTTTGAAATTAATTTTTGGTGTGTTTTAGCTGACCTCAAGGGCATCCGAGATGTAGGTGTCTTTGTTTCCACAGTATTTTCAATTTTTGATATTTTTAGGTCAAATCGTTCTTGTCTGTCAGTCATATAATGGAGGTCTATGGTCACCACCTCAAAGAGCATGCACAGAGAAGTCCAAATTAAACATGATTTAATGACTCGTAAATGGCCTAAGACACGAAACGAGCGGTTTGTATAAGAAAACGAACAGTATTTAAATCGTTTTTACCTCTTGTTACCACAGCCACGTCCAAGTGATCTGATGGCGAGGGCGCTTCTGTCTGCACAAGTGCCGAAAATTATTAATAATAATCGTAATAAATATAATCTTTGACACTCTGTTATTATTGCATACTGTTTAACGCACAACAACACTGAGGTGCAAATAGTATCTGCCACTATTTATTAAGTATAAATTGCATCTACACTCTTAGAAGAAAAGGTTCTATATAGAACCTTAAAAGGTTCTATCAGCGCTACGTATTTGGAACCCCTAAAAGGTTCTATACACTCTTAAAAAAAGGGTTCCTCTGGGTTCTATATAGAACCCTGGGGTTCCATACTTGGCCAATAGAAGCTTTTACCAAAAAAGAAAAGTTCTATATAGAACCATTTTGGAGTTCCATACAGTATATGAAGCGGGGGATGGAACCATTTCTGGTTCTAAATAGAACCATTTCTTCTAAGAGTGTATAGCTACTATTCACACTTATTGCAAAGTAAATACTGCTATTTTTAATTAGCGTAAACAGAATCTATCGCTAAGAAAATGTGCTATTTTTTCTTGGTGTAAATGGAATCTAGTTGTTATTTGAAATAGAACATTTTTTGTAACATTCTAAACTGTCACGTTTGTGTTCCAAATCAGTCACTCGTGAGGTTCCATTTCAATTAGTTGGAAGTGTTTAAACTTGTGTGTGTTTGTGTCCCGCAGGCTGAGGCGTGGATCAGAGCGAAGCTACGAGACCTGCGGGACGGCGGTAACGGACAAAAATGTCCTCTGACCGACTGGGAGGAGGTTTGCCAAACACTCCAGAGAGATTTGAAGGACTTTGAGAACACAGTCATACAACTCAACCAGGTGAGGACAAACCGTCTTCATTAGGACAGAAAGATTGATGAATCATCGTTCTAAACAGGTTCCTCAGCCAAAATCAACAAAAAGAAGTTCTCCCTTTTGCAAATAAACGGCAAAACATTTACAAATTGTTATGGAAACAATATTTTAATGCTGACCCGTCAAAGCAATTTTTAACGGCTCAATTGTTACGAGACCTGTAGAACCTCAAAAAGCTCTTTGTGAGACATCCCAAGTGGCAAAATTTCCCATGAGAACAGCTAAATTTGTCCTCTTTTGAAACTGCACATTGCAAAGAATTAACCTCTCCTGACACACATCCCTGGAGGGGTTGAAAACTGGAACTCCTGTTAGTCTAAGAGAACTTGGGTGGATTTCAAGTCCTCTGATATGATTAAGCTGTTGTTTTAGCGGACCGTAAATCACCAGAATGTTCTTTTGTGTAATGCTGCTCAATGTTTGTGCAGATGGGTGAGCAATTAATGTGCAAGCTTAACCCGACGTCTGACCTGGTGAAGAAACAGCTGGGTCAGATCCGCGACCAATGGAACGCGCTCAAACAGACGGCAGCCAATCAAATCAAGGCGATGGGCGGAGCTAAGACTCTCCAGGAGTTTAACAAGAAGGTGGACCGTCTGGAGGCATGGATCAAAGAGAAGGTTGAATACACTACGAAACCTGATTATACTAATTCACAAAGCCTTTGAATGGGATTGGTTTTGGATTTTGTCCTGAATCAGTAATATTAGTGGTTTATATAGAGAACATGGCGGTGATTCTGCATTAGGATAAACATATCACAGTCACGTTTCAATTCACCAACCAAAAGAGACAAATATTAAAAAAAAAATCCAATTTCGACTTTTAATTTTGCTTTGTGATATTATTTTAATGCACATTTTCTACAAAATTCTTATTTATTGCACATACTTTAATGCATATGGATTCTTTACATTTGAGCTTTTTTAATTTCTTGTATTTTATTAAAATGATGCTCATTAATATAGTACAGTAAAAGCGTCCTACAATAAAATTAGCCTTATTTTAAGGCAGTTCAAGAAATACTAACATGATGTACAAATATTTAAAAAAATACATACATATTTTATTTTAAAAGTTTGTTTGTAATGAGAATTTTCTTTTGGTAAAATATAATTTTTGAAACATGTTTAGACAGGTTTTGTGAGATTTACCTGCTAACCTTTAATGAGTAAATGTGTAAAATGAATAAGATTTGGATTTATTTATCATTTATTTTAATACTATTCTAAGTTTCAGTGCTGATCTTGTAAAGTAATGATGAAAATAATCTTAAAAAACAAAGTACTTACGTTATAGTAACCTTACAGAGAGATGAAAAAACATCACTGTGAAATTTACTTTAGTGAGCTGGAATTTTTACAATGAATTTTAGCATTTACCATGCTATATATTTATTTATAAAATGTATGTTTGCAACACCCCATAGAGCCATGTACATTTTAAAATATGCTGAAATATGTCTGATTTTGCTCACATTTTTCTTCACTCATTAATCGTCTGCCTGCTTTGCATCTGCGTTCAAGAAGCCGAGGTGTTACTTAACAAGTCTGTTTTACGTCTCACCATGGTAGCCAGGCTCATTTAGACCAACAGTAGCCCTATTCAAAGCAAACAATCACTGGGCTACAACAATTCAGGGCTGTAAAGCTTTTATATGTGTCACCAGGAACGGGAACAATCGCTGGCCAACATCCTTGGGGAAAACACTGACAAGATGCAGCTTACCAGGAAGATACTGGATTTGAAACAGGTGGGTGAATCCAGACAACAACCGCAGAAATTGCTGCTAAACTCTCAGCAGGCATCAATTATCGCTACTGGAAAACAATTGGCTTTTTTGAGATAACATGTATATTAGTAAGTGCTTCCGTTCATGCACAGATTCCCTAGCATCCTTCAAGCCAAATGAATCAGCCATTTGTGCTTCTAGGGTTGGGAATATTAGTGCACCTGGTTTTACATGTGGCTGGGTTAAATCTAAGATTATTGGAGCTCAGGAAATCTTATGTGCTTGACTTTCTTTCAGGATGAGCAGCTCTATCATAATCTTCATGAGGAGATCAATCTTATGGCCATCAGACTGGAAAAACAGGGAAAGGCAGAAGGGAAGACCATCTCAACCCGCAGGAAACACATCAACAAAATGTTAGTGCACATAATAATTATGATTACAGACAGAGTCATTTTTTGTACAAACTTCAAATTAATTATTGAAATATATGGTTATTATATAAAAATATATGGTTATTATATACACATATTTGGTTATCCGATTTGTCTGCTTACATGGCACACACAAATGCACATATCCGATTCATATCCGATTTATGAGTGAGGCCTGAATCCGATCCGAGAAAATCGGAAACCATGCGTTTTTTTCCTGCTTACATATCTGGTCATAATCGATCTGTGCCACATGAGAGGAAAAATCGGATTTGGGTCACTTGAACCATGCAGTGTAAATGGGGCCTATGTTTTGTATATATATATATATATATTAGTGCTGTACAAAAGTTAATTGTGATTAATCGCATCCAAAATAAAAGTCTGTGTTTACATAATATATTTGTGTGTGCTGTATATAATTATTTTGTATATATAAATACACACAAATGCATGTATATATTTAAGAAAATGTGTTATTCATATATAAAATAGTTATATTTATATAATATAGATTATGTATTTATAAATATATACAGAATTTAAGCGCAAATAATTCTTAAATATATACATGCATGCATAGGTATTTATATAAACAAAATAATTATATACAGCACACACAAATATATCATGTAAACACAGACTTTTATTTTGGATGCGATTAATCACAATTGACCCTTCGCTAAGCCCCGCCCTCCCTAGTTACTGTCGCTACGCCTGTCAAGCTTTCGCGGCTGGCCCATCTATTATAGTGTGGATGCACCAGTTATCAGACATTTCAATGAGATAATTAGTAATTTTCGGCGAACAAGTGAAATATCTGAGAGAGCAAGACAAAAGGGACTACAGTATGCATTCGAGGGATATATTCACGACATTATATGCAACCGATTAAAGAATAATTTCTTAAAAATTGAAGTTAAAGCCTAACGTTATAGTCCCAGTGCAAGCAGCAGCGACTCATACGCTGACCGTTCAGCTATGTTCATACACAGCAGGGTATGTGAAAATAATCGTAATAATTATAAATCAAACAGCTTATCAATAAATCTTGTGGAATAACACTAATACCGGGAGAGCCGCGATCGGATTGGGTTAAGTTAAGGGTTAACGTAAGTAGGACGTCGATTAACAAAATGCTGAAATATATTTTAAAGTATGTCAGTGAGCCTTTATCTTGTCTCTTTAATCGTCTTATTTTACGTTATATCATTATGACTAAAGAACCGTCGATATTTCCAAGCAATAGGTGTTTTTGTTAAGCATGTCCACATTTACCAGTAGTTGTGAATGGGTCTCGCACATAGATGCTAGATCACGCCAATCATTTCTCCCCTTGGCTTTTAGATTTTCTGGAAGGAAAACAATTCCTCTCCCCCGTCCAAACTTTTAGTATACCGGTATCAGATTTGCACAATCTATACGCACAATAGACCAACGCCACTTTTGCGTCATCGAAGGGTAACGCCCCCTTTTGGGGGAAAACACCTCTATACTGTCTATGGGAAAACAAACGGATTCCCATGAGAACAGAACTCGCACTAGATCTGCAAAGTTTCTTGATAGCAAAAATGGCACAAACTTAAAGAAGCTAACGTTACTGAATACGGGGTTACAGAGGTTTCCCTTTGAAATGGTCGAAAACTGGATTAATGACCCCACACAGCGGCCAAATATGGACTATTCAGACATCTAACGTTACCACTATCTCGTGGAATCACCAAGTAAGTAGCCTTTTTTATTTATTTATCATTTACACACTCACAGTAGCCTATTACAAACTACTAGACGATGAGGCCATTAACTTGATTTAAGCTATTGACAGTTTTGTTGTCGACTAGCTATTAGAAAGACTAGCTGTTAGCAGCTAACGTTACCTTATTAGACTATGTCAATAGCTTAAATCAAGTTAAATTTGATCCATTCATCGTCTAGTTTGTCATACTGTGAGTGTTAATGAAAAAAAAGGCTAGCTACGTGCTTACTTGGTGATTCCACGAGATAGTTGTAACGTTAGATGTCTGAATAGTCCATATTTGGCCGCTGTGTGGGGTCATTAATCCAGTTTTCGACCATTTCAAAGGGACACCTCTGTAACCCCGTATTCAGTAACGTTAGCTTCTATAAGTTTGTGCCATTTTTGCTATCAAGAAACGTTGCAGATCTAGTGCGAGTTCTGTTCTCATGGGAATCCGTTTGTTTTCCCATAGACAGTATAGAGGTGTTTTCCCCCAAAAGGGGGCGTTACCCTTCGATGACGCAAAAGTGGCGTTGGTCTATACTTCAGCACGTTTCCCTCGTTCGAAAGCTTGCCAGACCTCCCTCGCATAGTTACGGTTGCTATGACATGATTGGCCAGTGGCGGTTTTCGGGCGTGGCTTAGCGAAGGGTCAATTAACTTTTGCACAGCCCTAATATATATATATATAATTTTTATTTGTGGACTATCTAGGTGGCTAAAGGCTCAGTCGCACTTGAAAGAATACCATGAGAATCTCCAGCTTGCCCTCGAAGTCTCATCCTTCTACCAGCAGGCAGATAATGTTGTCTCTTCCATCAATAACATGGTAATCATTTTCCTTCATATTTCCATCTGTTTCAGTCCCACAGGAAGGCCATTATTCTGACGTGTCCTTTGATATGAACACACACCCCACTGCTGCACTGAATGTTGAGGTGCTGATGTAACCCACTAATGTTATTTATGGTTTTGCTCCTTTTTTATCTTTTCATCCAGAGAAAAAGCCTCTCTCCGAGCAATGGAGCGGAAAACGGCCGAGACGGGGAAATTCGGGACGTTGCCAGTCAAATCATGGTGTGCGATCCAAAATAGCTACAGGATAGCCATGTGCCGTTAGTTCTCTGACAGCATCTTGACGCCCGTGTTTGTTTTGCTGTGTGGTTCCAGATGCTGGATGTGACTGTTTCCCAGTTATCCAAGCTTCACCCGGCGCTGGCGGCCCGGGTCACACAGAAGCAGAGCGAGTTAAAAGACTCCTGGGCCGTCCTCCAGAAGACTCTCAGGTAACTCAAACCACCAAACCCTACGGTGTCCTCTCGGGGACACAAGCCGTTTCCCTCCTTAATGGGCAAACCGTGGGCTTTCCACAGAGCTGAAGGCACTTTCCACAATCCTGTTTTTGGAGCATTTGTATTCCCCTCCACCAACCGTGCGGTGCGCAGCCAGGGAAAACGTTTCCAAATGATAATTAGATGCATATAAAAATGCGTGCTTATTTTCATAATGTCAGCTATTACCAATCGGAGTCCCGGCTTTACACCAAAACACGTCGTTTAATATACAATTTTGTTTGTTTGTTTGTCTGTTTGATGCAGTTTTCCAAGTTTGAGCTTTTATTGCTCCATCATCTAAGGCGTCCATATTGATTTCATTGTCGTTTGAGGTCTAAAAGTCTCCCGAGCCCAGTCAGCCATAATAAATAACGTGCTTACTGCGGAACGATTGCCATCTCCTGCTCATGCCTTCGGTTGAGGATGAAGTATGTTTACCCCTGTAATTAGAGGAATTTATTCCTTATATTAAATTCATAAGAGTTTATTTGGGCACTGCAGATGTTTAATCAAGATGAATTCATGGCAAAAGTTACTAAAGGTAAAATAACACACAAACAGCTCGTTCTGTTCGGTGAATGTAGTAAAAGTTGGGAACATTTCTGAGGGAGACTGTATATAATAAAGAATTATTTTATATTATATTATACACTCTTAGAAGAAAAGGTTCTATATAGAACCTTGAAAGGTTCTATCAGTGCTACGTATTTGGAACCCCTAAAAGGTTCTATACAGAATCCTTTTTAAGGGTTCAATAATAAGAACACTTTAGGGTTCTTTGTAATCAGGAAAAGGTTCTATATGGAAGCTTTTGGGTTCATTGATTATTATTTGTTTTGTCCTTTCCGGATTAAATATTTCATATTATTGACAAACATCAAGACCCTAAAATGTATTTATGAATGCATGTGAATGATCAAAAAATTCAAGATATGGGGGCTAGAATGTAAATATTTATATAATTTTATGTAGTTAATCAATATCACACAAAGAGTGCCATTTCAGTTTTTCTCCTCCTAAAATCAGCATGATTAAAATGTGATATGAACAGTTTAATAAACAATAATTTAATTACAACTACAAAATGTTAAGAACCTTTGTGCCAAAAGGGTTCTTTCTTGCCATTATAGAACCTTTTTTAGCATTAAAGGTTCTTTGGAGTTGAGTAAAGAACCATATTCTTCATATATAGAACCCCAATGAACAATTTTTTCAAAGAGTGTACATTAATTAACCCTTAAATGCATGAATGTTTCACAGATCATTATTACATAATTGTATTTTAGATATTAAATAGGGCTGGGCAATGATTAATCGCGATTAATCGTATCCAAAATAAATGTTTGCGTTTACTTAATATATGTGTGTGTACTGTGTATAATTATTTTGTATATAAAAATTCACACTCATGCATTTATATATTTAAGAATTTTTTTTATTAATTTATAAAATATTAATATTTATATTTAATATAAATTATGTATAAATATATATACAGTATATGGATACAAATATTTCTTAAATACAGTATATATACATGCATGTGTGTGTATTTTTATATATATACAAAATACTACACACACAATATTATGTAAACTCAAACTTTTATTTTGGATGCGGTTAATCGTTGCCCAGCCCTAATATTAAACAAAACGATTATATATGAAGTGCTAAAATGGTTTCTATTATATATTTTTAGTACATAATGATGCTGTTCCATACTATTCATTCCTTCTGCAAAGCCAAAAACCATTCGCAAAGAAGATCTAGTGTGTATAATATAATATAATATAATATAATTTGTGTATGTATGTATACATGTGTGTTATCCTCCAAAAGTTTAGCATTTCATACTTTAAATCCCTTGAATCTGGTTATTCCCATGTGTGTATTTATTTTAAGACATGATGTAGAGTGTTTAGTCATCCGTCTTAGTGGCTTCGTTCTGAAAAACATTTTGGAAGTTACAAATAAGTTACACCAGTTACTCACAGTCACTGTATTAAAACTGCATAGAGTGACAGTAAACGAGACATAATTAGAGTCAGGGATCCGATGAAACTTGTGTTTTCTTGGCTCGGGTGTCCAGTGCTGTTGGCAGGTCGGTTTGATGGCTGGGTGTTTGTGTTTGTAGGAACGAGAAGGCAGCTCAACTACCCTCGTTAAACAGGGACAGCAGTGACCCTGAAACCTCCAGCCCAGAGACGCCCGGCAGCGTGGGAACAGACACACACAGGATTATGGGAAAGGAGGTTAAAGAGGAACAAAATCGTCTGAAGGGGTTTACGGTATGCAGTTATAATTGTACAATTATATTCACTTACTTTCTTATGTTGCTTGTTTTTCTTTGCTTCCTTTTTTTTTTTTTTACGAGCGTAAATACATAATGACAAAGGAATTTTCACAAGCGTTTTGTCTCCCAAAACATGAAGCATCAAGCTATAGACGTTACACGAGAGCGCTGCAGATTCATTGATTTCATTTGAACATTTGTGGAAGTGACTATATCACATTAACAATGTTGTTTATATGTATTTGTGCAGTCCACAGCTAATTAAAATGATTTCTAAATAGTTTCTGTTTAGAGTCGTCATTTTACGTGGCTGACTGTAGCGAAACAAACAAAACTGCGGGATGAGTAAAAAACTTCTTAAAGCCCCTTTATAATACTTATTAATATTTAATATTATTTATATACTATTATAGTATTTATTCATATTTGGAATTGCTGTTTTTTATATATTTCAGTTTAAGTTTTAGTCATTTTGTTATGTGCTTTAATCATTTTTTTTTGTTTTAGATTTAAATATATATTTAGATTGTTTTAGATTTGTTTGTTGTTTTAAATTATTGTTTTTAGATTTAATTTATTTTTATTTCTATTTCTAATTTATTATTATTTCTATTTCTATTTTTATTTATTTTTTTAAATTATTTAATTTATTTTTATTTATTTTTAAACTTGCACTTATTTTAGTTAAAGCTGCAGCAGTCTGTAACTATTTTGGTTTAAAAATTATCCTAAATAAAATTTAGCAAGTACATAACCAGCCAGTGTTCAAAACTCTCTGCTTGCCGTATGTAAAGTTGATAATTCCGTGAATGACTGCAATTACTGATTTCGAACAGAGATGGCGACAAAGAAGGAAAAACTACGGACTGCAGCTTTAAGTGTATCATATAATATTTATATTTTATATTACTTCAGCTTTATTTCAATGAAAACTTTTTTTAAGTCCTGACGTGAGTCGTGTGGAAGAGCCTCGAGTGTTTTTACTGCTTTTACTGCACTTTTCCATAATTACATAACAACCGCTAAACATTGAGTATTGAGTATTAATTCCTCTATAGCATAGAGCGGATTCTGTGCTCCAGCCGCTTGAGTTTCGATTGTAAATGACCTCTGACACGTCGAGTCTGGCTCCTCTTTCAGACACACAAACACACTGTCGTTTAAGTAGCTAAATGTGAGGCTCCTCTTTTCCTGCTTGTCGGTTTGGATGGTATGCAAATGAGTCAGTTTCTGTAATTTGCAGTATTTTAAGACATCCTCTCTATCTAACAAAGCCCCGTTGTCTGTGAGACACCACATTCAGGAAAAGCTGTTCAAGGTGTTATTGACACTGGCACGACGCATCTAGACGTTTCCATGAAGCCGAGAGGGCAAAAACAGGCCACATTCTCTCGCAAAACTCACAAATCTACAAGTTTTCATATCCGCTGACATTATGGCTGAAATGGACGCAAATAGAAGAAAACACTCATTAATAAAACCATTTGTTATATCACAGGCCATCTTGGATGCTTTTCCTTCCTTTCTTATTTTTCAGCTCAGAAAGATTTGTTTTCTTTAAAGAAATTAATACTTTTATTCAGTAAGGATGCATTAAATTGATGAAAAGTGACAGTAAAGACATTTATAATGTTACAAAAGATAAAATAAACACTGTTCTTTACTTTTTATTCACAGAATCCTGAAAAAATAGATTATAAAAATATAATGTGCAGTAAATCAGCATATTACAATAATATGATGTGAAGAAATACAAATACATTATATGTGAACTCTTTTGATGAATACCATATTACTACCATGGTAAATCTCCAAAGAACTGTGCTATTTTATATGCATTTAAAACTAGTCAAAAATTAAGCTTGGGTGAAAGATATAAAAACGTACTGTGGTTGTATCATAATATGATAATACTGTAGTACTTTAAATTTTACCGTGGTACTGAAAACACCCGTATTTGACGTGCAGATCTTCCTTTTCCCACTATTTCATGTATGTACTTTAACTGATAGTATCAAAAATGAAGAGTAATTTCCAGTAAAACATGACCTGTTTGGTCCAGTTGCACCATATTGTCTTTAGCTTTGACTAGTTTAAATTGTTAGATCCCAACATCAGGTGGTTGTCTGGCTTTGGTTTCATTGCTGAAACAATGGCCACTTGTGTCAGTGCTGGTAGCAGAGGTTACCTGGGTGTATCGTGTACGGGATCCGCCCTCATTACTCTTTATGGAGGCTTTTAGTGGAAGACACAAATCCCCAAAACTAGCGAGATGCCAGATGGCACCACCGGTCCGAATGCTTCTAACCGAAGCGCTCTCAAAAAACACACAAATGCTTGAGTAATACACTGCAAGTGTCCCGCTGTGCTTGCTTAAATTTCTCTGTAAGATTCTCTTCAAACTGTTGAATTGTCAGGACTGCAGTTTACTTGAAAATATCTGTAGAAAGAGACAGGTTGAGCTTTAGAAAACTGCCGAAACCAGCCTGAAACGTGTTGCTGCTTTAACCCTGTAAAGCTGACTGGATCATATTTGATATGTGAATTTCTAAAGCCTCTGAATGATCAACATGATCAAATCATTTACTTTTTTTATGATTATTATTATTATTTTAATTTTCATTTTTTTAAATTATCATTATTATTATTATTTATTTATTTATTTATACTTATATATATATATATATATATATATTAGGGCTGTGCAAAAATTAATCGCGATTAATCGCATCCAAAATAAAAGTCTGTGTTTACATAATATATTTGTGTGTGCTGTATATAATTATTTTGTATATATAAATACACACACATTCATGTATATATTTAAGAAAATGTGTTATACATAATCTATATTTTATATATGAATAACACATTTTCTTAAATATAAACATGAATGTGTGTGTATTTATATATACAAAATAATTATATACAGCACACACAAATATATTATGTAAACACAGACTTTTATTTTGGATGCGATTAATCGCAATTAATTTTTGCTCAGCCCAAATATATATATATATATATATATATATATATATATTTTTTTTTTTTTTTTTTTAATTCTCACCTTGTTGGGTTGTACTTAATTAATTAGTTGTAATTAGTAGTGGTAATGATGACATCTGCTGTCCCATTTGTGTACTGTTACCTGAGCACCTCTGTTGACAGATGGAGATTTCTGATTGGTGGACTGTTGGTTTATAAAAAAAACTCTGTTGGTTTGAGATCTGTTTAACTCCCAGAAGAAGGCATGTGGCCGAAACACGTTGTAGTTTTTTTAGATGGTTGATTTGACCAAGCCATAGTAATAAAGGCTTTTTAACTTTTCTAATTGAGAGTGCCTTGGAGTCCTCTTGCTTTTTCGTCATATTCAGTTTCCCATCCAAAGAGCACCTCTATTTTAACCAAACTTTGAAATCCAGGAAGCGCTCCTTTACCCCTACTTTTTGCTTTTTATGATCAAATCTTTGCTGAAAAAAACCTGTCGCACACAATCTACTAATGCTGTCGCCTGATTGATTAGTTTAGACTCTTTTAGCAAGGATAATGGTACAAACGTTCACCTTCAGCTCGTTTTTGCTGTGAAATCTTGATTTTTATCAAGTAAATGTAAGAATAACGTGGTCATATTTCAAAATGAACACTTACTGGACTAAAGCAACTTGATTAAAATCATGTTTAAATGTGAGTATCAAATGACTTTTTGACTTTTGAGGAAGGTTTATTAGTCCATCGCTCAATTGCATTGCACTACATGTTTATAATTTATCATCTTACTAAGACGTATTATTGTTAGATATAGAGTGATGACTGATGTTTTATATAAGTATCTGCTATCTAAATCTTACTGATTTACATTACAAGCATCAGAATTTCATCTTATTTTTTGTCCATATAAATATCAACATTTGCACCGACCAAATTGCATAATTTTGCTTAGTTTGAATAAAACTGAGGTGTTTTCCCCCGACATATATTTACTATATCACACTGTATGAACCATAAAAGCCTGATGCATCAGATGTGATTCTCAACAAGAAACACATATGCAAACTTTTCTAAGCATTATTACATTGTTGTTTTTTTCTCAGTTCTAGCATTTCTAAATGAATACATGAGGCAAAGCATCTATCCGCTGGTGAGCAAGCATAACCAAGCTTGTTGTTTAGTGACGTGAGGTAAATACGCCTGTATTTCTGTCTAATGTCTCCCAGATGCTATACGAGAGCAATTGGCTGACATCACTCCTCAACGTTACACTGAAACGGAGGTCTTGAAAGATAGAGAGAGAGAGAGCTGATGAAATGCGAGCAAAAACACTAGCTCTAATTGGGATCAGCGCTGGGAACGGGCCATTCAAGAGCGGTCTGTGACGTAATGCACAATTCCTTACGTTTGGTCATGGAGGAAAGGTGCTGGAGTTTATACAAAAGCCTGGATTGATCTGAAGTGAGGAGACGTCTGTAATGGTTGTACAGTATGTGATTACACCACGCTTGTTAGCATGATAACGTGCCGTTGTGCGATTAAACTCGAGGCTTCCACTCTTTGAGTGGC